>JADBJO010024915.1:5000-17500 GCA_016801955.1 Conus betulinus
ATGTGTGTGTGGTGTTGGTGTGTGTGTGTGTGTGGGTGTGTGTGTGTGTGTGTGGTGTGGTGTTTGTGTGTGTGTGTAATTGTGTATGTGTGAGTGTAAGTGTGTACATGTTTTGTTGTGGTGTGTGTGTGTGGGTGTGTGGTGTTGTGGGTGTGTGTGTGTGTGTGTGTGGGTGTGCGCGCGCGCGCGCGCGCGAGCGCGTGTGTGTGTGAGTGCTCAATGTTTGTGTGACATTTGTGTATCTGTGATTGTCAAGAGTACATAAACGAGAGAGTAAATGAGCAAACGCTGACTAAAGACAGCAACAGACAGACGACAGGCAGACAGACAGGGGGTAGCAGGCACAGACCGAACAGACAGACAGACAGGCGACAGACAGACAGGAAGGGGTATGGGTGGGGAAAAAAGAGATACAGACAGAGATAAAAAGTGGTTTATGATGTTTGGTGGAGACAGTGACGGTTTGCGAGGTGGGCTGCGACACAATCGTCGTACCTCTCGCTCTCTTACTCTCTCTTGCATACACACGCTCTCTCTCTATTTCTTCTCTCTCTCTCTCTCTATATCTCTCTCTTTGCAGACACACGCTCTCTCCTTTGCATACACACACACTCTCTCATCTCTCTCTCTCTCTCTCTCTCTCTCTCTTTGCATACGCACGCTCGCTCTCTATTTGCATACACACACGCACTCTATCTCTCTCTCTCTCTCTCTTTTGCATACACACGCTCTCTCTCTATTTGCATTACACACCACACGCACTCTCTATCTCTTCTCTTTGCATACACATGCTCTCTCTCTATTTGCAATACACACACGCTCACTCCTCTCTCTCTCTCTCTCTTTTGCTCTCTCTATCTTTGCATAGAACACACGTCTCTCTCTCTCTCTCTCTCTCTCTCTTTCACGCACACACACACACACACACACCAACAACACAACACCACACACACACACACAACATACACACACACACGCACAAACACACATAACACAATCTCGACACATAAATAAATAAAGATTTACAGGCGAGCACGCGCTCGCACACACAGCACACACCGCAACACACACACCACACACACACACACACACACACACACACACATACACACACACACGCACGCACACACACTAACACACACGCGCTCGCGGCGCGCACGCTACACTACAGCCACCATCAGCAGTCGTTAGCCGACAGGCAGTTCAGCACAGTCCAGAACAGACAGATAGACAGAGAGACAGACAAAAATGTCAAACAGAAGATTGACCCAATCCTCAGTGCATGATGAAGTCACGCTCAGGACGGTTACATTCCTCTTGGAGATGAACAAATAAATGACTCAGCACACTGCCTCCAGTGGCACCTGTGAACCGAACGATCCCAAATCCTCACGATGGGAAGCACAACCTTTGAGGTCTCAGGGCGGCACTGTGTGCAACGCATTCCAGCCAATTACCACCCCCCCCCCCCCCCCCAATCCCTCGTAATCAACACGGCTTTTTTTTAGGTGCAGGGGGGGAAATACTGTCATTATATCCATTTGGAGAAATTTGCTCAGTGTTTTTTTTTTCTCCTCATTTTGTTCTTTTCAGTAAGAAATGTGACAACAAAGAAACGAGAAGAAAGGCAACACAGGAGAAAAGAGAGAAAAGGATAAGAAGAAGACATGACGGAAGAGAGATTAACAGAAAGGAAGCAGAATGCTAGGGGAAAAAAAAAAGAAAAAAGAAGGAATACAAAACGTGAGAAAGCTAAGAGAAAAAGGAAGAAAGGAAAGAACAAAGAAACAGTTGAAAATTAGAAACGGAACCAAAAAAAGAAAGAAAAGAAAGAAACAAAAGAAAGAAGAGAAGAAAGAAAGAAAGGAAAGGAGAAAAAAAAAAGAGGACGGGGATGAAAGAAAGAGGGTGATTGAAGAAGGAAAAAAAATGGAGAGGAGCGGGGGGGGGGAGAGAAGAAAGAGAAGAGAAACTAAATAAGGTAGAATAAGATTCGAACGGAAAAGAATGATTAAAAAAAAAAAAAGAAGAAAAACAAAAGATATACAGCAGAGGAACAGAACAGAAAGACGTGTAAAGAATGAACGATAAGAAAAAAAAGGCAAAGAAACCAGTAAAATAAACAAAGTAAGACTGACGAAGAGAGAGAGAGAGACGACACGGAGAGAGAGATGGATGAGAGAGGAGAGAGAGAGGACGAGAGAGAGAGAGAGAGAGAGAGAGAGAGAAGGCGGAGAGACGACAGACATGCAGAGTAAGACGGAGAAAAAAGCGAAGAAAGAAAATAAGACAGAGAACTAGATAAAAAGAAAACCAGATTAAACCAGACAGACACAAAGAAAGAAACAAAATAAATAAACAACGACAGGCAGAAGAAAAAAAAAGAAAGAAAGAAAGAAACAAAGATCGACGAAGATACTCAAAGAAACAAAGTGTAGAAGACAGACTGACCGACACACAGGATAGAAATATAAAGGAAGAAAAGATTTTTTTTTTTAAAAGGAAAGAAAACGAAGAGATAATGTAACAAGAAATGAATTCAGTTTAAAAAAAAAATTTTCAGTTAGACCCTGAAAATGAGATGATTAAAAAGGATTGATCCACAGTTCTGTCCCTCCCGTCTTTTCCCCTGGCATTGTAATCATGCCAGCTTCAAAGATTCCATCCATGTTGGTTCAGTAAGGTAGTAGTAACAGGGGCTTCCTTAGTGTGATGAACCGAGAGACCTCGACATGGAACTGGAAGCAGAGCATTGAGTCACAAACACACACACACACACACACACACACACACACACACACAACACATACACGCGTGCGCGCGCGCGCACACGCACACGCACGCACACACACACACACACACACACCCACACTCAATCAAAAAGTGACGTGTTCTAACATTGTGGAGCCTCGCGTCACCATCACACGTTGTGACTCCAAAGCCCCCCGGGAAACTAACAACGTAACAATGAGCGGTCTAACTGCTCTTCGTATCGCCTCGTTGTTCCGGTGTACAGTGCCATAGTCACCCCCCCCCCCCTCCTCCTTCCCCAAAATCCTCCCCGGCGAATGAGAAGTGGCACTTACCCAAGCTCACACACATTCACCACACCACCCCTCCTCCTTCCTCTCCCTCCCCCGACTTTCCACAGGGAGTAAATTCAGACTGACCTACTTCGTTTCAAACTCACCCCCACCCCCTCCTTCAACATTCTACAAGTGTGTCCCAAGCAACCAAATACCTCTATTAAAAACACTGTGCATCTGAAGGGCATTGGGGGTGGAGGTGGGGAGGTAGTCTGTAAGCCCCCGAGCCGGAGGTACTCCCACCGCCCGTTCCAAAAGCACTCCCGGGGGCTGTAAGCACTCCCGAGAGGTTGATCTGAGACGAGGTCCAGACACTCTCCGTAGAGTGAACGTGAACAGTTACAAGGTGGGTTTAGCCACGTGTATCCACGTGCATTCATGCGTCCATCCATGGGAAGTTTCTTGACCATGCCCTAAACTGGGGAGTGCTTTTGGAACAGGTTGGGGAGTAAGTTCTGGCATCCGAATCACTTCCGTCTCAAATACAGGCGGAAATGTACTTTTCATAATTGTATTCTGTTGCTGCGGACATTTGACACGGGAGTTAAAAAAAAAAAACGGGAAGTAATTTGTTTAACAAAAAGTGCAGGGGGTGAGGGGGAAGGGGGGGGGGGGGGGGCGCGCCAGATTTCCTCTCCGGGGGAAAAGTAACAGTGTGGGCTCATGTCCTTTCTTATTCGACCGGGGTGTGATTTCAGGTGTTGAAGGATTAGGAACACATTACACCGGGTCATAGCTACCTGCAATAGTCTCTACAAGACAGTCCTCTCCTGGACCATCCTTTCTGCTAGGTTCAGGTGCAGCCTGTCTGTCTGTTCTGTCGGTGTGTCTATCTGTCCGTCTGTCTGTCGGTCTGTCTGTCTGTCTACTGTCCTGTCCACTTTTAGCCTCAGGATCCTGGATGCTAATTTTTCTTTGAAGGACCTCTCTTTCTTTAACCTTGGGCAGTGGCAGTTGCTGGTGGTGGGAGGGGGAGGGGGGGGGGGGGGGGGGGGGGGGGGGGGGGGGGACGGGGAGGATGGGAGGGGAACGCGCCCGAAAATATCATCCTATAAAATTTTCAGCGTTGAATGTTGGAGTGGATGGGTGCAGGATTATACTACCTACCTACATACTCTCGACATTTTCTTGTATCTGTAATGTGAGCTCAACCATCAGTGATACAGATGCTGGTAATTACAAATAAAAAAAGCAACAACAACAATAGGACCAAAACACGCCACCTGTAAGTCGTTTTTTCAAACAATATTGCTAAAAGAAAAAAGAAATCGTTTTGTCGTTTACGGTGAATGGAAACAATCGAAACACAAAAAAGGAGCAAATCAACAGTCTTTCTTTCTTTTTTTCATCCAGTTACAGATCTTTTATAAACCTGCAGGAATATGTCACAACATTTTAATGTTGCTGTGAAAGCAGGAAAGAAATTTGCACTAATCGTGGTAAAGCTGGGACATAGAGATGAGTCGATGAAAACAGGACGTCATGCATGTTCCGTCACAGGTTACATCAGAGCGTGTTCATAACGCACCAATTTGAAATGTGTCGATAGACAGACAGGATCTTTCAGCCAAGGTTACCGAAGGTAGGAGCAAAATGACGGTACACAGGTGGATGGAGGTATCGTGTAGGGGGAGGAGGGTTAGAGGATACTTTAGCAGAAATATGAGAGTTTTCAACATGATGGAAGAGGAAGCGGAAATTTGTAAGTGGGTGTGGATGCATGTGGTGGAGTGGGTTTATGGAGAGGAGGTCGGGAGGAAGGAGGACGAGGCGGTGCTGGGGAGGCGGGGAGTGGGGGGAGGGGGGTGGCATGATGGACGGGAGATGAGTATGAATATGCACGAATGACTGACCATAGAAGAACGAGAAAGTGATGAACAAACGACGGGAGATGAGTATGAATATGCACGAATGACTGACCATAGAAGAACGAGAAAGTGATGAACAAACGACGGGAGATGAGTATGAATATGCACGAATGACTGACCATAGAAAGAACGAGAAAGTGATGAACAAACGACGGGAGATGAGTATGAATATGCACGAATGACTGACCATAGAAGAACGAGAAAGTGATGAACAAACGACGGGAGATGAGTATGAATATGCACGAATGACTGACCATAGAAGAACGAGAAAGTGATGAACAAACGACGGGAGATGAGTATGAATATGCACGAATGACTGACCATAGAAGAACGAGAAAGTGATGAACAAACGACGGACGGGAGATGAGTATGAATATGCACGAATGACTGACCATAGAAGAACGAGAAAGTGATGAACAAACGACGGGAGATGAGTATGAATATGCACGAATGACTGACCATAGAAGAACGAGAAAGTGATGAACAAACGACGGGAGATGAGTATGAATATGCACGAATGACTGACCATAGAAGAACGAGAAAGTGATGAACAAACGACGGGAGATGAGTATGAATATGCACGAATGACTGACCATAGAAGAACGAGAAAGTGATGAACAAACGACGGGAGATGAGTATGAATATGCACGAATGACTGACCATAGAAGAACGAGAAAGTGATGAACAAACGACGGGAGATGAGTATGAATATGCACGAATGACTGACCATAGAAGAACGAGAAAGTGATGAACAAAACGACGGGAGATGAGTATGAATATGCACGAATGACTGACCATAGAAGAACGAGAAAGTGATGAACAAACGACGGGAGATGAGTATGAATATGCACGAATGATGATAGAATGACCGACGGGATGAGTAAGAACGAGAAAGTGATGAACAAACGACGGGAGATGAGTATGAATATGCACGAATGACTGACCATAGAAGAACGAGAAAGTGATGAACAAACGACGGGAGATGAGTATGAATATGCACGAATGACTGACCATAGAAGAACGAGAAAGTGATGAACAAACGACGGGAGATGAGTATGAATATGCACGAATGACTGACCATAGAAGAACGAGAAAGTGATGAACGAGAAAGTGATGAACGAAACTGACGAACGGGATGAACAAACGACGGGAGATAGTATGAATATGCACGAATGACTGACCATAGAAGAACGAGAAAGTGATGAACAAACGACGGGAGATGAGTATGAATATGCACGAATGACTGACCATAGAAGAACGAGAAAGTGATGAACAAACGACGGGAGATGAGTATGAATATGCACGAATGACTGACCATAGAAGAACGAGAAAGTGATGAACAAACGACGGGAGATGAGTATGAATATGCACGAATGACTGACCATAGAAGAACGAGAAAGTGATGAACCAAACGACGGAGATGAGTATGAATATGCACGAATGACTGACCATAGAAGAACGAGAAAGTGATGAACAAACGACGGGAGATGAGTATGAATATGCACGAATGACTGACCATAGAAGAACGAGAAAGTGATGAACAAACGACGGGAGATGAGTATGAATATGCACGAATGACTGACCATAGAAGAACGAGAAAGTGATGAACAAACGACGGGAGATGAGTATGAATATGCACGAATGACTGACCATAGAAGAACGAGAAAGTGATGAACAAACGACGGGAGATGAGTATGAATATGCACGAATGACTGACCATAGAAGAACGAGAAAGTGATGAACAAACGACGGGAGATGAGTATGAATATGCACGAATGACTGACCATAGAAGAACGAGAAAGTGATGAACAAACGACGGGAGATGAGTATGAGTATGAATATGCACGAATGACTGACCATAGAAGAACGAGAACGAAGTGATGAACAAACGACGGGAGATGAGTATGAATATGCACGAATGACCTGACCATAGAAGAACGAGAAAGTGATGAACAAACGACGGGAGATGAGTATGAATATGCACGAATGACTGACCATAGAAGAACGAGAAAGTGATGAACAAACGACGGGAGATGAGTATGAATATGCACGAATGACTGACCATAGAAGAACGAGAAAGTGATGAACAAACGACGGGAGATGAGTATGAATATGCACGAATGACTGACCATATAGAACGAACGAGAAAGTGATGAACAAACGACGGGAGATGAGTATGAATATGCACGAATGACTGACCATAGAAGAACGAGAAAGTGATGAACAAACGACGGGAGATGAGTATGAATATGCACGAATGACTGACCATAGAAGAACGAGAAAGTGATGAACAAACGACGGGAGATGAGTATGAATATGCACGAATGACTGACCATAGAAGAACGAGAAAGTGATGAACAAACGACGGGAGATGAGTATGAATATGCACGAATGACTGACCATAGAAGAACGAGAAAGTGATGAACAAACGACGGGAGATGAGTATGAATATGCACGAATGACTGACCATAGAAGAACGAGAAAGTGATGAACAAACGACGGGAGATGAGTATGAATATGCACGAATGACTGACCATAGAAGAACGAGAAAGTGATGAACAAACGACGGGAGATGAGTATGAATATGCACGAATGACTGACCATAGAAGAACGAGAAAGTGATGAACAAACGACGGGAGATGAGTATGAATATGCACGAATGACTGACCATAGAAGAACGAGAAAGTGATGAACAAACGACGGGAGATGAGTATGAATATGCACGAATGACTGACCATAGAAGAACGAGAAAGTGATGAACAAACGACGGGAGATGAGTATGAATATGCACGAATGACTGACCATAGAAGAACGAAAGTGATGAACAAACGACGGGAGATGAGTATGAATATGCACGAATGACTGACCATGAACAAAGAACGAGAAAGTGATGAACAAACGACGGGAGATGAGTATGAATATGCACACGAATGACTGACCATAGAAGAACGAGAAAGTGATGAACAAACGACGAGGGAGATGAGTATGAATATGCACGAATGACTGACCATAGAAGAACGAGAAAGTGATGAACAAACGACGGGAGATGAGTATGAATATGCACGAATGACTGACCATAGAAGAACGAGAAAGTGATGAACAAACGACGGGAGATGAGTATGAATATGCACGAATGACTGACCATAGAAGAACGAGAAAGTGATGAACAAACGACGGGAGATGAGTATGAATATGCACGAATGACTGACCATAGAAGAACGAGAAAGTGATGAACAAACGACGGGAGATGAGTATGAATATGCACGAATGACTGACCATAGAAGAACGAGAAAGTGATGAACAAACGACGGGAGATGAGTATGAATATGCACGAATGACTGACCATAGAAGAACGAGAAAGTGATGAACAAACGACGGGAGATGAGTATGAATATGCACGAATGACTGACCATAGAAGAACGAGAAAGTGATGAACAAACGACGGGAGATGAGTATGAATATGCACGAATGACTGACCATAGATAGAGAACGAGAAAGTGATGAACAAACGACGGGAGATGAGTATGAATAGATGCACGAATGACTGACCATAGAAGAACGAGAAAGTGATGAACAAACGACGGGAGATGAGTATGAATATGCACGAATGACTGACCATAGAAGAACGAGAAAGTGATGAACAAACGACGGGAGAGTATGAGTATGAATATGCACGAATGACTGACCATAGAAGAACGACGAAAGTGATGACAAACGACGGGAGATGAGTATGAATATGCACGAATGACTGACCATAGAAGAACGAGAAAGTGATGAACAAACGACGGGAGATGAGTATGAATATGCACGAATGACTGACCATAGAAGAACGAGAGAAAGTGATGATGAACAAACGACGGGAGATGAGTATGAATATGCACGAATGACTGACCATAGAAGAACGAGAAAGTGATGAACAAACGACGGGAGATGAGTATGAATATGCACGAATGACTGACCATAGAAGAACGAGAAAGTGATGAACAAACGACGGGAGATGAGTATGAATATGCACGAATGACTGACCATAGAAGAACGAGAAAGTGATGAAACAAACGACGGGAGATGAGTATGAATATGCACGAATGACTGACCATAGAAGAACGAGAAAGTGATGAACAAACGACGGGAGATGAGTATGAATATGCACGAATGACTGACCATAGAAGAACGAGAAAGTGATGAACAAACGACGGGAGATGAGTATGAATATGCACGAATGACTGACCATAGAAGAACGAGAAAGTGATGAACAAACGACGGGAGATGAGTATGAATATGCACGAATGACTGACCATAGAACGAGAAAGTGATGAACAAACGACGGGAGATGAATGAATATGCACGAATGACTGACCATAGAAGAACGAGAAAGTGATGAACAAACGACGGGAGATGAGTATGAATATGCACGAATGACTGACCATAGAAGAACGAGAAAGTGATGAACAAACGACGGGAGATGAGTATGAATATGCACGAATGACTGACCATAGAAGAACGAGAAAGTGATGAACAAACGACGGGAGATGAGTATGAATATGCACGAATGACTGACCATAGAAGAACGAGAAAGTGATGAACTGACGGGAGAGAGTAGAAGAATGCACGAATGACTGATGAACAAACGACCGAGATGAGATGAATAACGATGGATGAATGCGTATAATAACGAATGACTGACCATAGAAGAACGAGGAGTGATGAACAAACGACGGGAGATGAGTATGAATGAATGACTGACCATAGAAGAACGAGAAAGTGATGAACAAACGACGGGAGATGAGTATGAATATGCACGAATGACTGACCATAGAAGAACGAGAAAGTGATGAACAAACGACGGGAGATGAGTATGAATATGCACGAAATGACTGACCATAGAAGAACGAGAAAGTGATGAACAAACGACGGGAGATGAATGAATATGACGAATGACTGACCATAGAAGAACGAGAAAGTGTGAACAAACGACGGGAGATGAGTATGAATATGACGAATGACTGATCATAGAAAAACGAGAAAATGATGACAAACTGACGGGAGAAGAATGAAGCAACGTGACTGACCAACTGGAGAAGACGTGACTGATAAATAAATGATGGAGAAAACGACAATGACTGACTGGAGAAAGAACGTGAAACACAAAGACTGACTGCAGAAGAACGTGAGAAAACAAGGACTGACCGACTGAGAACACATATGAACGACCAATGACTGACTGAAGCAGAACGTGAAACAAGGACTGATGACCGACTGAGAACAACATGAAAACGACCAATGACTGACTGGAGCAGAACGTGAAAACAAGGACTGACCGACTGAGAACAACATGAAAACGACCAATGACTGACTGGAGCAGAACGTGAAAACAGGACTGACCGACTGAGAACAACATGAAAACGACCAATGACTGACTGGAGCAGAACGTGAAACACAAGGACTGACCGACTGAGAACAACATGAAAACGACCATGACTGACTGGAGCAGAACGTGAAACACAAGGACTGACCGACTGAGAACAACATGAAAACGACCATGACTGACTGGAGCAGAACGTGAAAAACAAGGACTGACCGACTGAGAACAACACATGAAAACGACCAATGACTGACTGGAGCAGAACGTGAAACACAAGGACTGACCGACTGAGAACAACATGAAAACGACCAATGACTGACTGGAGCAGAACGTGAAACACAAGGACTGACCGACTGAGAACAACATGAAAACGACCAATGACTGACTGGAGCAGAACGTGAAAACAAGGACTGACCGACTGAGAACAACATGAAAACGACAATGACTGACTGGAGCAGAACGTGAAAAACAAGGACTGACCGACTGAGAACAACATGAAAACAGACCAATGACTGACTGGAGCAGAACGTGAAAAACAAGGACTGACCGACTGAGAACAACATGAAAACGACCAATGACTGACTGGAGCAGAACGTGAAAACAAGGACTGACCGACTGAGAACAACATGAAAACGACCAATGACTGACTGGAGCAGAACGTGAAAACAAGGACTGACCGACTGAGAACAACATGAAAACGACCAATGACTGACTGGAGCAGAACGTGAAAACAAGGACTGACCGACTGAGAACAACATGAAAACGATCAATGACTGACTGGAGCAGAAAGTGAAAACAAGGACTGACCGACTGAGAACAACATGAAAACGACCAATGACTGACTGGAGCAGAACGTGAAACACAAGGACTGACCGACTGAGAACAACATGAAAACGACCAGTGACTGACTGGAGCAGAACGTGAAAACAAGGACTGACCGACTGAGAACAACATGAAAACGACCAGTGACTGACTGGAGCAGAACGTGAAAACAAGGACTGACCGACTGAGAAACAACATGAAAACGACCACTGACTGACTGGAGCAGAACGTGAAACACAAGGACTGACCGACTGAGAACAACATGAAAACGACCAGTGACTGACTGGAGCAGAACGTGAAAACACAGGACTGACCGACTGAGAACAACATGAAAACGACCAATGACTGACTGGAGCAGAACGTGAAACACAAGGACTGACCGACTGAGAGCAACATGAAAACGACCAATGACTGACTGGAGCAGAACGTGAAACACAAGGACTGACCGACTGAGAACAACATGAAAACGACCAATGACTGACTGGAGAGGAAGATGAAAGTGGGATGGGAGCAGAACGAAAGAATGATGAAAAATAGTCCGGGCGATAAGAACGTAAGAAGAATGTATAATGCACGGGATACAAACGGAACGTAAGAACAGTGCAGGAAGTATGAAAGGAGAACACGTGAATGATGAACAACAGACAATCATAAATGAGAGGTGGAATTGGATGCCATAATGTCCATGAAGGAGAGGCAGAGAGAAGAAGGTGAAAATGACGTACGGTGGACAGGACAGCAGTATGACACTGACAAAAGGAGGGTTCGGGAGAGGAAAAGGGCGAGAGCACATGAAAATGATAGATTACATGACAGTTAAGCAGCCTGAGAACGATCCAGTGGTGGACAAACTGGAGGAAAATCAAACGAGAGAACAATGCGTTTTTCACGAGGCGAAAACAAGACAGGGTGAACATGATGAACAGGAAACGGGACAAGAAGAGAGGCAGAGAGAAACAAGAGTCAGGACGATGGACTACACACAAGCAAGGTATTGTCAGAATAATTCACTGAAGGAAGAAATGGATGAAGTGATGACAAAGATGATGAATAATGGACGCAGAGAGGAGATAAAAAAAAAACCAAAATGGATGCGATGAAGAGAGATGGACGTGAAAATAATAAATAATGGACGGGGGTAGAACGTGATAAATCTCTGTGATGGATAGGACTACAAGCAGCGAATGACGGACGGAGTAGAAGAATGAAAAGACGCTAACGGATGGAATGATTTGTGAAGAACAAGAACAGGAGAACGTTAAGTGCACCAACCACTCTGATCATTCCGCTCAGAGTTTTCTTTAAAAACCGAAAACAAATCCTTTTGAGAAAATTCCAACGCAACAAAGATACACCAAAAAG
>JADBJO010024916.1:0-15000 GCA_016801955.1 Conus betulinus
CGCTGTTACTCTGATCACAAGGGGCGGACATTCTTAGAATAACTATGTTATACACGTGGGAAGTGGAGCAACAATGACACACGAAATCGCGTTACCTTATGTTGAGAATACCCTTCCACATTGCTCGTTCGAATCTCGTTCGGTCTCTCTGATTGCCTCTTCGTCGGGAGTTTCAACTGAATTTCTCTTAGATGATTTTTAGGTTTGTTGCTGCGCGCATTGTATTTGTGTTTCCTGGTGGGGATGGATGCGTGCTTACGTTGTGTGCGTGTGTGTGTGTGTGTGTGTGTGTGTGTGTTGTGTGTGTGTGTGTGTGTGTGTGTTAGAGAGAGAGAGAGAAGGAGTGTTGTGTCTGTGTGTGTTAGAGAGAGAGAGAGAGAGAGGAGTATGTGTGTGTGTATGCGTGTGTTTACTTGGTGTGTGTGTGTGTGTGTGTGTGCGGTGTGTGTGTGTGTGTGTGTGTTGTGTGTGTTCGTGCGTGCGATCATGCGTGCGTGCATGTGCGAACACGCGTGCGCGTGTGTGTTTGTGCCTTTGTGAGCATGTGTACGTGTGCGTGTGTGAGCGCGTGCGCGTCTGTGTGTGTGTGGTGTGTGTGTGTGTGTGCGCGCGCGCGTCTGTATGTGAGTGTTGGCGCGCGTGCGCGTACGTGAGTGCGTTTGTCATTGGCAGGTGCGTTGTTGATGATTCGATTATCGATGGGATGTACATAGTTGAGTGAAATGTTGATGTACAATGCCCGAAGCTCACAGAAGAACAGGGTGGGGAGAGGGAGATCTACTGACCGACACAGGAGACACAACAGAAGCCACAGAATGTCTGTGACAGGGAGACCGTAAATAGCATTGCAGCCGGCAGGGAAAGGTATCACAGCACACGCACACACACACTGACTGACTGAAACCATTTACTGTCAGATTAACATCTGTGACAGGGAGACCGTAAATAGCATTGCAGCCGGCAGGGAAAGTATCACAGCACACGCACACACACACACACACACCACACACACACACACACACACACACACACACGCACACACACACACCAGCTAATTCAAAATAGCACCATGTAAAATATTACAAAACCACGCATGTTACCCCTACCTACATACAGCCCGTATATGTGCATCACGACAGTCACGTGATGTGATGAACCGCGAGTCGTGACAGTCACGTGATGTGAAACCAACCTGTACAGGGTGGGTCGTCACAGTCACGTGATGTGAGAAAACCACCTGTACAGAGTGGGTCGTGACAGTCACGTGATGCGATAAACAATCCGTACAGGATGGATTAGGACAAAGTCACGTGATGTGACAAGCCGACCAGTACATGGCGGATTGTGACGGTCACGTGGATGTTATAAACCATGCAGTGTACTGAGAGTGGTGGACAGTGACGTGTGGCTGTAATATACCTTGTGCAGGAAGGGGACGGTTTGTGTGTGTATGTGTGTGTGTGTGTGTGGTGTGTGTGTGTGTGTGTGTGTGTGTGGTGGGGAGAGGGAGGTGGGGGAGAACGGTCTTCAACTTGAGGCTGAAGACTTGAGGATCAGCCTGATCCGGCGGATTCGAACCATTCCATGGTATGGCCCCTCCAGATCCCGACAGTGTGCCCCTGGGCACGTACAGCATGGGTCGGTTCTCCAGAAAGAGCTTGGAGAAGATCATGCCTATGCTGGACTGTTCGTAGCGGTGGCAGGTGCCGTAGCGGGGGGATCTTCCGTTTGCCACACTTTCGGAGCTCCAAGGAGTTCTTCACACACATGCAGTCCGTGTTGAAAGCGCAGGACAGCCAGGGCAGCATTATGGCCTCCCTCATGAACCTGGGTCACAGAAAACACCCACCACAAAGAAAGAAAGAAAGAGCTTAATAAACAAATAAAGAAGTAAAGATAAACAAATAAATTATAAATGAATAAATGATAAACAAAATTAATAAATAAACGAAATAAACAGAGAGTCCTAATTCTTACTCTCTGTCTGTCTGTCTGTCTGTCTGTCTCTGTGTTTTTACATCCTGCCCTCATAAACAAGAAAGAAACTAATTGAACATATAACGACAAACTCAAAAAAAAAAAAAAAAAAAAAAAAAATTAAAAGCACACACAATTTCTTCCATGCAAATACATAACTCTCATATGAAATCTGAAACAATAATGAAACTGTTGTTGGAACTTCAAGTTCAAGTACACACACACACACACACACACACACACACACACACACACACACACACACACACAGATGGGGATAAGGGGATTGTATTAATAGAAATGACTTCAACTGATGCGCAGAGTTTCTATCAAATGCATTTTTTAGTGCTTTTTTTTAAATGTATATTTTTGAGCGACATGATTTTATGGAGGAAGGCAAATTATTCCATGCGGTCCCTCCAGAGTACAGAAAAAACTTGATTTATAAAGATTACATCGAGGTCTGGGAAGAGACAGTTTTATGTGTATGTCTGTAACTATTGAAGACAAAGCTTTCAAAGATTATCTTCGGGGCTGATCCATTCATTACATGTACATGCTCAAGCATTTGTTGAAGTAGAGTCTGTCTTTAAATGGAGAATATTTAAAAGTTTTGTAATCACTCTTGTCAAGGTATTGGATTTCAACTGAATTAATTTAATGGCCCCTTTTTATGCAGACGACTTACTAGTTTCAGATTAGTTTCACTGGCATTATCCCATAACGTTTGATGCATAATTGATAAGAGAAAGGATGTGCGCATGAAAGAAAATCGTTCTGGAGTGAAGATTTAGAAATGTTTTTATCTTTGAAAGTTGATATATTCTCATAGAAATACGTTTTCCCAGATCCGCAATGTGGTAAGACCAAGATAAATCGTTTTCAATGATAACGCCTAAAACCTTATGCGATGTAACCTCTTCAATCTTTTGTCCTTGGGCATGTAATGGCGCAAATGAGGATTTCATTTTCTGTCGTTTCTGGCGTGTAGTGACAACATGCATTTGGTTTTTTACTAGCATTGAGCGACATATGATTAATTTCTGTCCATGTAATTAGCTTGTTGATATTTTTCTGCAGGTCATTTACCAGTTCAGTAGGGTTACTACTGTGAGATTGTAATGAGGTATCATCAGCACACATTTCACAACAACATTCAGTAAACAATGGTAAGTCATTTATATAGATAGAAAAGAGTAGGGGTCCCATTACTGACCCCTGAGGGACAAATTGTAAAGGGAGTAACTTTGACCTTTTGGAGTTGATTTCAACAAGCTGTTGACGATCAGAGAGAAACGAGGTAAAGAATTTTAAGGCTGTATTGGAAACTTTGTAACACATAAGCTTTTTTTATTAGAAGGGAGTGGCTTATAACGTCAAACGCTTTTGCAAAATCTACAAAAAATAATTCCAGTAAGGTCATTATTGTTAATATTCGTAAGACATCTATCAATAAGTTGTATAAGAGCAGTGTGACAAGAGTGATTTTCTCGAAAACCTGATTGATTTTAATGAATCAGATCGTAATATTTAAGATGAGAATGTAGGTGTCTTTGAACATGTTTTTCGAGTGGTTTAGACAACAGGGATCATATTGAGATAGGTCTAGTTTTTGAGAGATTGGTGGGATCACCTTTTTTATAATCTTTTGCTTGTTTAAAAAGGGAAAGTGGCTTTTATCAATACACAAATTATAAACGTAAGTGAGTGTCTCAGCAATGCTCAATGAAGCGATTTTTAGTATCTTGCTATCAATTCCATCTAAGTCCCTTATCCCTGACTGTTTTTTAAGTGTGTTAAATAATCAAATACTTCATGTATTGACAATGGTGGTATGTCAAAACACGAAGAAATGTTTTTACATCGACAGTATTTTTCTAACATACATAGATCATTGTACGTAGTTTTATCATTTACAATAACATCCTTAGTTATATTTGCAAAATGAAAGTTGAAGTCTTCTGGTGATATTTCTTTTATTGGATTTTGCATTCTTGAATTATTGTTAGTCAAGAGATTGATAGCTTTCCAAATTAAGTTTGAATTTTGAGAAGACGAAACTAAATTTTGAAAATATTGTTTTTCTTTGTTTTTTTCTCTTCATGGAATTTACTTTATTCCTTTGTGTGTGTGTGTGTGTGTGTGTGTGTGTGTGTGTGTGTGTGTGTGTGTGTGTGTGTGCAACTTTGGCATTTTTTTTCTTTATTCATAAATGAATTAGATCATGATATAATTCAGAAGGGAAAACATGGTGCAACGCTCATTGCTGGTCACACTGAATTGCTCATTTTGTTATTAGCAGATTGATATCGTACTGCTCTCTAAAACACCTATTAGCCTCGAAAACCAGCTGAACAATTTTTATAACGCAGCATTCTGATTTTCAACTTAAAGTCAATACAGACAAATCGACATTGTAGTGTTTAGGAAAGCTGGATATTTAGCTGCAAGAGAAAGATGGTTCTTAAATGGTGAAGAAATGTCCATTACAAACTGATGTAATTGCCTTAGCATATATTTCACCACTTGTCTTAGTTTTCATAGTTGACTGTGACGACTCGGGAAGCAGAGTAAAGATGGCTTTATTGTGTGTTGATGGATTTTCCCGTCGTATCCGACGGATGAATAGGCAGGCAGGTCATCTGCTGATGTGGATCCTCATATGCAAAATGAAGACCATTCCTGAGGCACAAAGTCTTCCACAGACTCTGCATGGAAATGAGAGTCCTGCAAGGATGGGCCCCATGGTCTCTGATTCCTCTTTTCCTGGATGGCAGCTGCTCTGTTGCGCTCTTTTTTTTTGCCCTGGGTACACTGTTGCTTCCACTGTGTTCTGTCAAGGGCGACATCTTCATAGGAAGCAGTTGTTGCAGCTTCTGAGTTTGGCCTTCAGGGTGTCTTTGTATCTGTGTGAGAGGCCGTCCTTGGTCATGCTGTCCTTCCGTCACTTGTCCGTAGAGCAGCACCTTTAGAAGTCTGCTGTCCTCCATACGGACAACATGTCCTGTACATCGGACCTGGCTTTTGATGAGTATACACTCAGTGCTGGGTAAGCACACTTCTTCAGGACCTGTAGGTTGGACATTCTGTCTTACAATTTAAATGCTGCAGATCTTGCGCAAGAATCGTTGATGGAACTGTTCGAGTCGTTGGATGTGTCGGCGGTATGTGGTCAAAGTCTCACAACAGTAGAGAAGAGCACTCAGAACCACAGCTCTGTACACGGCAACTTTTGTGCGCATCTGATGCCATGGTCTTGCCACAGACTCTTTGAGAGTCTGCCAAAGGCAGAGCTGGCCTTTTAGATGCGCAACATCACTTCTGCATTCAGAGATCCATTGCTGCTGACAGTGCTGCCCAAACAGCAGAACGTGTCCACAGTGTTGATCTCTGGGTTGTTGATGACGACAGGTGATGGTGAAGCACTGCCAGCAGCGGACGGTGGAGGGTGGAACATGGCCTCGGTCTGACCAAGACACTGCAAGTCCAAAGCGTTGACAGGCCCTTGCGAAGCGATCTGTGATGCACTGGATGCAAAGATCAACCTCACTGCCTTGACTTGTGCACAGTACTGTGACTTTGATAAGTGATTTTGATGATGATTTGTCCACACACACACACACACACACACACACACCACACACACACACACACACCACACACACACGCGCGCATGCGCGCACCTTCCATCACTGACATACCTGTCGTTGTAATAGAATCCCAGTCCCGTTGCCATTTCACCGAAAGGCGCGTACTGGCAGAGGTAGTCACACGAAGAATTGAGCCATGGACGCCTGGCTACGGACCGCTATGGCTCCCCCGTTGTGGATGGTCAGGTAACCGCTGGCTTTGGCTCGGCTGAAGAGGTCGGCTATAGGGGTGGAGTTTCTCCATCGATGGAGGCGTCCATCCATACCAGGTGCTCCGCCTTCTCCAGCAAAGACTGCCTCACAGGACACAAAGAAGCGTCAGGTGTAGGGTTCTACTGATACCCTGCTACTGGTGGTGGTGGTGGTGAGTTAAGGCTGAATACTTGGAACACTAATATTCTCATGGTATTACTTGTGTCTGCAGAGAAAACATTTCTGTGCGCCATCTTTTGTTTGCATGCTCAGTGTTGACCTCGCTCTATCAGGAGAGAGGTATTGAGATGAATAACTTTAATAAATGTCAATACTGTCTTATATGGTTCATGTGTTGCTGAAATTGCTATGTTTATTTCGCAGTCACAGGTTGCAAAATTTTTGTAAAGATCACAACTTTGTGTACCACTAGGGTATTTCACTTATGTAAATATGCACATATCAGATGTGGCTTTGCAAGTACTAGATAAGTTGAATGTGAAGGTTTGTTTTTTTTTTTTTGTTTTTTTTTTTTTTTTGAACAAGTGTCTAATATCATTTGGCGATGAAAAGACATTAAGTAAACCACTGAACTGAACTGCTATCCTGCTACTGGTAGTGTGGTGGTGGGGGGGGTACTACTACTACTGCTACTTTACTACTACTACTACTATTACTACTGCTGCTGCTGCTGCTGCTGCTGCTACTACTACTACTACTGCTACTACTACTGCTGCTTCTACTACTACTGCTACTACTACTGTTGCTGCTGCTCCTGTACTGCTACTACTACTACTACTACTGCTACTACCACCATCACTCTTACGGCTACTGCTACTGCTGCCGCTGCTACTACTAATAACACTATTACTACTAGTAGTTCTAAATCTAGTACTACTACAGCTTCTACTTCTACTACTACAGCTTAATTCTTACTGCTGCTACCACCACCACCACCACCACCACTACCACCACCACTACCATTACTACTACTACTACCACCACTACTACTACTACTACTACTACTACTACTACTACTACTACTACTACTATTGCTACTGTTGCTGCTATTGCTGCTGATGCTGCAAGTACAACGACTAATTCAATTACAATATGAAGACCTGCTGTCACTAATGTTGATGATGATGATGATGATGATGATGATGATGATGATGATGATGAGAAGAAAAAAATTAAGAGAGAAACACTAGCGCAGTTGTGTGGACTGTTATTCCTAATAGGCCACCAGATAAGGCTCACTATAGCTCCTCCCTGTTCTGTTGTTTTCCAACCAGAGCACTGCCAGTGCTGATGCTGATGAGGCTTCTGCTGCCACTCCCACTGCTGCTACTTCGATTTTTACTACTACAACTCCTCCTCCTCCTGCTGTTGTTGCAGCAGCAGCAGCTGCTGCTGCTGCTAGTACAACAACTACTGCTGCTACAGCTTCTACTACTACTACTACTACTACTACCATCACCACCACCACCACCACCACCACTACTACTACTACTACTACTACTACTACTACTACTACTACTACTACTACTACTACTACATGACGGTTGGCGCTGCTGCTGTTGTTTTCTGAGCTGTTGTAACTACTGCTAGATGTTACATTCTCTGTTCGCCCTTCACTCAATCATTTGTTTCCTTTGCTTTGCTTTTTGAAACAAAAGTTTTAGTTTACATTTACACAGGGAAAAAAAAGCAGCTGTATTGTGCATTTACTGACAGAAAAACAAAACAGAAACAATCAATCCAATAAACAAATATTGTGCATTTACTGACAGAAAAACAAAACAGAAACAATCAATCCAATAAACAAACGAATAAATGAACAAACATTTGACACAATTCAAGGAAATGGTCTTCGACAAAAACTACTTTTGTCTTGCAATGTTCTAGATATTACTTAGAATAGGCATGATATTACTGTCCTGACGTCTCGCACGATTACGAAGAATGAATCTCAATTTGGTCTAGTACAAGTAGAAAGAGGGAGGGGGGGGGGGGGTTAGGGTGGGCGGCGGGGGTTACGAAATCTTTCCAGTGGACATGTTGTGCTCGGACTGGCACTAGAACTAGTAAGCTGTTTGACTGATGAAGTGAGTAAGCGAGTGCGTGTGTGATGAGGTGACGGGTCAGCTACTTTGTGAGTAAGGTGGTCGGTCAGTGTGTCTCGTCTCGTTTATGAAAATCTGTACAGCCAGAGAACATCCGCAGAAAATGTTATAGAGGCGACTAACAAATTCATAGAGTCAGAAGGTTTTTTTTTTTCCATTTTGTGAAGATAACGATAGTGCTCAGTGTGAAAGACTGGTTACCTTAGAGAAAACATCAAATGCGCTTCGTAAACTAGGTAATAGTTCGGCACCAGGTTGTGACGGAATCACAGTAGAATTCTTCAAATTCTTCCAGGGTAAACTAGGCAGATTAGTCGCACGTTCCTTTATGGTATCCTTTCATAAAGGTGAATTATCATACATGGAAAGACAAGGAATCATTACTTTATTACACAAAGGAGAAGACTTAGAAAGAGATCAGTTAACTTACTGGAGACCGAAAACCTTGACTTATACATATCATATAATTCTAGCAAAAGTTTTAGCGGAAAGACTCGGCAAAGTTATTCATCAATTAATTAACAACGATCAGGATGGCAACATGAAAGGCAGAAATATCACAACAATGTTAAGGTCCATAGCCGATGAATTATTATTACTGTTATTATGGATACTTATATTAGTCTCATTACGTGTTACATGCCTTTGATGTTTTGGGCATTGGTGATGACTTTAAAAGGTGGGTAGATCTTCTCAACAGAGGTATTTGTCTCAAGCAGTGCTAATCACGTGACACAAACCTAGCTCCAGGTACTTACGGCCACAACGAGGGGTTTCCAGGAGTAACATTTGAGCTGACGGACAAAGGGAGGCAATCCGTCAAAGGGGAAGTCGATCACGGTACAGCGACAGTGCTTCTCTGTCTGCAACATAGGGAGTGGACAGATTCCATTGTGTGACCTGAACACACAAACCAAAAGCGTTCCTCTTAGTCACTCGCTGCGTAAGCAGTTAAAGAAACATAAGTATGAAAGGGCCATAACTATAGTCCACGCGTGTTGCCTCATTTCTGAGAGAACTCTGCAGGGTTGTTTAGCCTAGCCTATTTTAAGACCAAGTTCTTCTATCACACTGGGACATCACGGTATTTACTGTTGTTATTGACTGTGAGACTAAAAAAATTATAAAACAAACAAACACAAATAAATAGAAAAGAGAAGAGAAGAAGCAAGATTGGGACCCGAGCTTCTTATCAAAAAGAAAACAAACTTGGCGAGCGGAAAAGAACGGCTTCATCTTAACATGTCAAATCATCAGCGTGTATCAGCACGTTCATGAAGCTGCCAGGAACAACATCAAGTCGTCAGCTTTTTTCGTACTTTCAGTTCTCGTGTTCCGACAGAGTTCAATGTGGTTTCCGCTTTCTTGACGACAAAAGGAGCTTGCTGTACCTCAGAGCCGTGAGAGGAGCTTTCCAACGGCACGCTTAGATAGGAAAAATAATAATGAATGGCCTGCTCGCTTGTCTCTCTGTATATGCTTTTGAACAAACTGGGTTCTCATTTGTCAAAGATTGTGGCGTCAAAAAACATGATGGTTCAGTCGTGTGTGTGTGTGTGTGTGTGTGTGTGTGTGTGTGTGTGTGTGTGTGTGTGTGTGACAAGTAGTTGTGTTTCTCTCTGAATTAGGATACTAACAAAGCTCAATAAGGCTAACTCAATGCAACTTGGAACACGCGCAAATTCGGAGCTCTACAATAGAACACATCAACACTAATAACCACGTATGTAACTACCCACCACATAAGTAACAAATGAATCCTTATAACTGTAACAGATAAACTTATGGGGGAAAAAAGGACCAACGAACACCTTCCTTGCATACTTTCTTCTTATCATTGTTGTACCCCAGGAAACCACACCTGAAGGTTTTGGACGATTTCACCTGTTGTTTATTAAAAGTCTAAAACAAGTTCTTACACGTTGATGCAACAATTCTTGTCATGGTGGAGGAAGTGTTGCTCTTTCATGTTCCTCATAAAGAGCGTCCTTTTTTGTTTTCATTATTATGTACAGTTGAAACTTTGGCTTAAAAAGAATGGTTGTGAACACTTTTTTCCCCTGTATATGTCACTACGTGTCACATGCCATATGTATGACACAAGACATCCTCAAAAAGCAAAGAAAGAAACAAAAGCGAAACTTTTATGAAACGAATTTTCAATATTAATGTTAGCACACCGCCACAAAAAAAAATGTGGACAATCGAATCACAAGACAAAACACGACGCGTTTCGACCTCTTAAGTCTTCTTCAGGCAAGAAACAAAGCAATCAGGACAACGAAATGAACCAGCAATCACTTATCTTCATTCACTTCAGCGCAAGCTGGGCGTTGAAAGGTGTGGCATAGTAATAATGTTACAGAACTGGCAAATTTCTGGTAAAAATATTCGCAACTGTTTTCACAGATAAGCACAAACTGAAATGTCGTTTGCGGTAATGCCGAGGTTTCCACCGACCGATCATAGAGCTTTACCATTTTTGGAGCTTAGAGACGACCAAGAAAACAATATGACTGAACTTTAATTTGGAAAGACTTGCAGTGTGACCAGTGGCCTTTTAAGACTCTATTCATCCTGTTAATTTCGAAAATGAAGAGGATTTCACACAGAAAGGAACTGAATCGATGTTGTTCAGGCTCTGCCTTTTTCCCCCACGTCTGTCCTATTTATCTATCAATACTTCCGTACATCACGGTTAACTGATTCATCTGCTATCTTCCTTCGGATTGGGATATTTAGACTTCGGCGGAATCAAGTGCTGCTCCTGCTGTTTTTGACTGTTGCTATTGGAACTTTCTTCAATATTAGAAGATATGCACTGGCCTTTGAAACAAGCATCTGAACTGGACAAAAACCCCATCTCACCAGCTTCCTTTCGTTTGGCGTGAGACCCAGATCGTAGACCACGAAAGTATAATCCTTCCCCTTCATGAGAGGAAACAAAGTGTGGAACACGTTGTTCAGAAGCGCCTGCATTTCATTGTAGTGATTGGATGACGCGCCTGTGACGAAAATGTACTTGTGTGACGTCACGCGCCGGGCCGCTGACGCCAGAGCTTGGAGGTACTGTGCAGGAATGGGGGCACGCGTGGAAAGCACCTGCTGCAGTCTTTCCTTGAGGGAGGAGGAGAAGTGGCCGGGACAGTCGGCGTCGTAACAGGTGCTCGCTGAAACATGACCTTCGTTGTCATGGTGGAAGAGCTCAAAGCCTATGGACTTGATCTCGCACTTTATGATCATGAATAGATGAAAATACTTGTCATGTCATCACACACACACACACACACACACACACACACACACACACCCACACACACCACACCACACCACACCACACCACACCACACACACACACACACACACACACACACTGTCAAGGGAGCGAAACCTCTCACAAAGGGCCTTAAGCGCTTTAGAGGAAACGAATGCCGCACGTGGTGGAGAAATAGGTGATGGGCATTATCAGTACTCCCTCACCTAGCGCATACAGTCGAACTGTGTCAAGGAGGTTGAAGTGGTCCTGCAATTGTCACGTGACGGATGGCACCTAAGGTAGTCAGGACCCTCCCGAGTTCGAACCTTCTCGATAGCGAAAGGGAGGGAAATGTGGCCACTAGGACCTCGGAGCATCGAGTGGGCGCTAAATACTCAGTCAGCTGATGTTGCTTTGTAAACAGATCTTGAACAGCAGGAGTCTTGGGCTTGTTCAGATGGTATTGCCGTGGGGCACTGTGTTGATGCTTTGTCAGGCTAGTTGAATGCGTGCGGACGTTGTTGTCGTAGCTTTCTTGAGGGTAATTACTGTGTTAAAGTAGCTTCCGGAGTCGGCGGGAATTTTCGATGTCCATTTGGTGCGAATGGCTGTCTCCTAAGCAGTTAGGTAGGGATGTGTGTAAATGTTGATGTGTGGAAGAATGTAGCGAAAGGAGAATTCAGTGTATTTGTGAACAAGGTGGTGGGGAAGCAACATGGACAAAGCCATGCCCAAAGAGAAATCCTTTGTGTCCATCCCTATATAAACTGAGGGAGAACAACGTGACGGGGAGAGGAGAAGAACACCATGAGAGAATGAAGAACTGAGGAGAGAGAGAGAGAGAGAGTGAGCAGGACAGAGTAGGGTTGAGAAACACGTGCCTGGGGTGACAGAAGAGACGGCGAGGTCTTGGGGTGAAAGACAAGCTGAAAAGAAAGACTGAGTTCGAAACCCAGACGTGGGTGAAAGAGACAAGGAAGAAGATTTCTGCGTCCAGTTCCCCCCCAGAGACGACCACGAAGACCCAGTCCTGAAACCTGGAGCCAGTCAACCAAGGGCGTCACCATCACCCCTGTGCTGAAGAGAAATTAAACTGACGTGTTCGAGAACTATGATGTGGTGTGAAAGTGTGGTTGTGTGTGTGTGGAAGCCTGGCCAGGTAAGAATCCACTTTATTATAACGTGGGATTAGGAAGTATTAAGCTTTTATGTTTTGATTATTCCATTTTGTGTGATTGGATTGTTCATGCGTAATTATACGTAGTATAGAAATATGTGTATTTCTTGTTCTCAGTCGTGTAGGTAAGAAACGAATTCGTGACATCCCATTCCCAAAGACAGGTGAATGTTTGGTGGGTGCATGAGTGCGCATATGCGTGTATGAGTGCAGAGATAACCTTGGTGTGTTAGGCCTAGCTATAAATGCATCACCTTAGCGCACTTAAGCAATACCATCACGGTTCCCCCCCTGTCCTGCACACACACACACACACACACACACACACACACACACACACACACACACACACACACACACACACACACACACACACCACTGAGTGTGCTAATCGTTTAAGAATAAATGACCTCGGCTGACATGTAGCACGCTGTTACATTACAGCAGTCAACATCAAAACTTAATGCATACGCGCTAACAAAGCAAAGGATGTCTTTGCAGTTCAAGTAGACGACAGTATTTTTCTACGGTGCAAGGATCAGGACATAATGCATGCGTGCGTGCGTGCGTGCGTGCGTGCGTGTGATATTCTTAACGCAAAAATGAATGATATGCACTCAGTAGGAGAGAAAAGTGAGCAATGCAAAGACGGAAGCCCAGTTAACAAGGAAGAAAGAGAGAGAGAGAGAGAGAGGAGAGAGAGGGGGGGGGGGGGGGAGAGAGGGAGAGAGGGAGGGAGAGAGAGAGAGAGAGAGGGGGGGATGGGGAAGTTAGATTATTTTTTTTTTTTAAATTGCTTGATTAAAGGCAGAATGTTGACTGGACAGAACGTAAGGCAGCACAGTGTCCTTAAAAGGATAACAGAATGAGATTAGATTCCACGTAAATAAAATCGTAGACGCTTCATTCTCTACAGTGACATGGGCAAAGGAGGTTTGTCAGAGAAAGCATTGGAAAGTTCGGTATTATGCTCGGCAGAGAAAGCTTTGGAAAATTTGGTATTGGTCCAGGCAGAGAAAGCGCTGAAAAGTTTGATGTTGGACCGAGCAGAGAAAGCATCGGAACATTTGGTATTGGTCCTGGTAGAGAAACGTTAAAAAGTTCGATGTTGGATAGGACAGAGAAAGCGTTTGATGTTGGACCAGGTAGAGAAACTGTGGGATGGACAGTTCGGTATTGTGCTAGGCAGAGAAAGTCTTGGTATTGGTCCAGGTAGAAAAAAGCGTCGGAGAGTTTGGTATTGGGCCAGGTAGAGAAAGCGTTGGAAAGTTGGATGATGAACCAGGTAGAGAAAGCGTTGGAAAGTTTTATATGTTGGACCAGGTAGAGAAAGCGTTGGAAAGTTTGGTATTGGACCAGATAGAGAAAGCATTGGAAAAGTTTGGCATTGCGCTAGGCAGAGAAAGCCTTAGAAAATTTGGTATTGTGGTAGGCAAATTAAGCCTGGTAAAACTTGGCATTGTTACTAGGCAGAGAATGCTTGGGAAAATTTAGTACTGGATTCATTTCAAACCGGAATATCATGGTGACAAATAATAGGGTACACTGGGCCCAGCAGGCACGCCCTTACATTCTCTTTCCATGGTTTAAGATTCGATTCCCAACCCGAGACAGCCAGGTAGGCAGAGGTGTTCTCTGTAGAGTTAACTCCTGTGTAGACTCCAATCCCATCCAGCTCCTGGACATGACACTGTAGACGAAGGTCATGTTCGTGAATGCATCCTTCAAAAAAAGTCATGCGGGCGTGTTAGATCTCATGCCACCTCTCGGGACGTGTAGTCACCGTGTGTCAGAGGCATGGATGAGGCCAACATCGATCGCACTCACGCTAGGGTCGTCTTTAGACATTGTCTTAGAAGGCGAAATGCGACTACCTACACGATGCCATGAAACATGGTCGTATAACCCCCCCCCCCCCCCCAAAAAAAAAAAAAAAAAAAAAAAAGTTCACTAATGGTGACGCTCGAAAATCTAGCTGAGGAATAAAAGAAGAAAATATCGGAAGCAGTATTATCAGAGGGATTAGTGAACGTGACGCAGGTGAGGAGATTGTCACCTGTCCTCCTGGTAGATACAAAAAAAACCCTGAGACATCCCAGAGCCTTCTTCTAAACTTGAACTTGTTCAACAGTTTGGTCAAATGGGAACAGTTCTGAACAGAAACTGACCATCAGCTGTGTAGATGGTGACAAGGGGCTGCTGTACGGCCTTGGAGGGACAGAGGCATACCTGCTGTTCTCATGGCGTGGGTTTGAAAGAACTGCATGGAGTTCTGGGTGGTCAGGGATCTCCTTCATCCATCCATGAATTCCGTGTTACATTTTCTTCACATCTTTTTCTAAGGCTGTATCAGGGTACACTACAAGCACTGCCAGAAGTGCTTTAGTATTGTTTTTACCACAGGGTCCGTTTGTATTACACAGTGTGATGTAGGTGTTGTGTTGATTCGGGACTTACCTGTTGCATCTTATGTCATGCAAGGTGATGATGGTACTTTGCTGATTCAGGACTTACCTTTTGCATCTCATATGACGCAGGGTGATACATGTTTTTTTTTGATTTGGGACTTACTTTTCATCTTATATGACGCAGGATGATACAGGTATTTTTGTTTGATTTGGG
>JADBJO010024916.1:22500-24499 GCA_016801955.1 Conus betulinus
CCCTTTTCGCCCGATGGAATACTATTTTCTCTTTTTAAGTTTACGTACGAGGTAGGTAGATAAGTATTGGTGTGGTTTTCTTTCTTCTTCTTTTTTTTTTTTTTTTTTTTTTAACCCGGTAATCGCTCTGAGTATGGTCGACAATGTAACGTAGCGGATTACTTAGAAGTTATCAAGTATGTCAGAGAAGGTTTAAAGAGAGAAAGAGAGAGAGAGAGAGAGAGAGAGAGAGAGAGAGAGAAGGAAGGAGAGAGGGATGAGGGGAGGGGAGGGAAGGGGAGAGGACATTTTAAACATATTTTTTTAGAAAAAAAGGGGAGAAAACAACCAGCACACAGGGAAATAGTAATGCAGGTCCGTAGTCTAAACATGAAAGTGAAATAAGGGAAATCAGCAAAAAAAAAAAAAAATTCATTAACGGCACATTGTCCATACCAGCGATCAATGACGCAGTATAACCGACAACAAACTGTCCTTCATTCAGATGGGTCCTTGCCACTCAAAGCAGAGAGAGAGAGAGGAGAGAGAGAGAGAGGAGCGAGGAGGAGAGGAGGAGAGCGAGAGGAGAGAGAGAGCGAGGGAGAGAGAGAGAGAGGAGATTGAGAGAGAGGGGAGAGAGAGAGAGGAGGAGAGAGAGAGAGCGAGAGAGGAAGGGAGAGGGAGGGAGAGGAGAGAGAGAGGGAGAGAGAGGGAGAGGGAGGGAGAGAGAGGAGGGAGGGAGGGAGAGAGAGGGAGAGAGAGCGATGAGAGAGAGAGGGAGGAAGGAGGGAGAGGGAGAGGGAGAGAGAGAGGGCCAGGGGGGAAAGAGAGAGGGAGAGAGGGATAGGGAGAGAGAGGAGATGGAAGGAGGGAGAGAAAAGAGGGAGAGGAGAGATAGAGGCAGAGGGACGGAGAGAGAGAGGAGAGACAGAGGAGAGAGAGAGAGGAAGAACGGGGAGAGGGAGGGAGAGACTTTCCATTCGGACGAGAGACAGAGGGACAGAGAACAGAGAGAGGAACTCAGAACTCAAAAAAAACTTCATTCGTTCAAGAGATTGAGGTTTTAGCCACAGCCATGTTCTTTCTTCCAATCTGGTCCTTGCGAGAGGAGAGAGGAGAGAGAGAGAGAGAGAGAGAGAGAGAGACAGACAGACAGAACAGACAGACAGACAGACAGGAGACAGACAGACAGACAGAGAGGTCACAGATATTTATGCACGGTGACAAATATAAAAAAGAAGATAAAGCGAACAGAAATTGAAGTATACATGCAACCAAAACAAGCAGACAGACAGACAGACTGGTAGGCCAGGAGACTGGCGGACAAGCAGACTGAAAAACAGGCAAGCAGACGGACACGCAGACAGGCTGACAAGACAGGCGAAACCTTACATGTCGGTCGATACAAATTTCTCACCTTTCGCTTTCCAATGCAAGCATTCTCGTCTCCAGAAATTCTACCTTGGTGGCAAAGAAATGGCAGAAAGTTAGTACATCTTGGACTTTTTATTTTTTCCTTCTTGTTTGAATTTCATTCAACTTTTGAGGACGTTGAATACACTGAGGTGCATTTGGAATGCATTTTTGCATTGTGTCATAAGATTTACACCCGTTACCGGTACCCGTATATATGCTTTCAAGGAAAACCAGTGATAGAAGGCATTAAGTCATTATAGGTCAACTGTAAATCGGACGATTCTGTAAACATTTTCAGGCCACTGTTACTACCTCCATAATACTACGAAATACTACTAAATATACTACTACTAATACGCTGCGCTGTGCTGCTGCTGTTCCTGCTGCTGCGGATACTACTACAAGTAACTGCTATACTATTACAAGTCATCCTACAAATGCTATGGTTCTCCTCCTCTTTTTTCTTAAAGGATCGTTGCGGTCGGCTAGCGGGCTCTAAGAAACAGAACCTTAACCTTACCTCTTAAAAGTAGCATTGCTGTTGCCCTGGTTCATGTATTATGTATTGTTCATGATGGAGGGTTAATAGAATCAGCATCACGCA
>JADBJO010024917.1:0-2500 GCA_016801955.1 Conus betulinus
CGCATCAAGTATATTTCGTTCCCTTGATTCTCTGTCCATAAAGAATCACAATAATCCAGTAAGAAAACACCCTAATGTCCGATAATCACCCAAGCTGGCGTAGTTGCAAGCCCTATTTGGGCCTCATATTCGCAAACCAAAGCTCTCCTTCAAACAAAAACATGCAGAAGGGCGTTGATAATTGTGCCCCGAACTCCAAGGGCTGCTTTGAATTAAAACATCTTTCTGTGTAAGTGACAATCCACGAAGAGCATACTCACGGCTTGGTGTTTGTTGAAGCAGTGCTGGTACCCCCACTGGGGCAGTGGTGAACGGCTGAAAGAGCAATGAGCGAACCGTGGGTTGGGATGTTTTGTGCAAAACTTCCGTCTATCCAGACGACCTCGTGTGCGAATAGAATCCGAGTATGTTTCAGTGTATGAAACAAACCAAACTTCAAATACGCCCCGGGTTTTGGGTTGACATAGTGGGCCGGGTTGTATGCATGACTGAGTCTTTTTTTTCTTTTTCACTACGAAGACGAGGTTCAGACTGGCGATGCGCTGAGCTACGGTGTTCAGTGTTTGCTTATGTAGAAGCGGACCTACCCAGCCTGATGAATCTTCACACAGGGCGAAAACTCTATCGCTTGCTGGTCCACTGATTTCTCCTTCCGTGGAAGAGTGGACTACAGAAAACCCTCTGAAAAAGTGGGCTCGTCGTGTCCACCCCCCCCCCCGCCCCACGCGCCAACCCAATCCATCCCTGTTTCCTTACGCGTGCAAGTTTGTCAGTGAAAGTTTAAAGTTATTTCAGAACGGATCCTTGATTTCGCGCTACCCTTTTCTTTTTGGATGTTAAGGCGTCAGGACCAGCATTCATCATCATCTCATCTCATCATCATCATCATCATCTCTCTCTTTTGTCTCTGTCTCTGGTCTGTCTGTCTGTCTGTCTGTCCTCTCCTCTCTCTCTCTCTCTCATGTCTCATATATATATATATATATATATATATATACACACACACATATATATATATATACACATACACACACACACACACACACATATATATAGGATATATATATTATATAATATATTATATATATGTGTTGTGTGTGTGTGTTGTGTGTGTGTGAGTGTGCGTGTGGCGTGTGTGTGTGTACATATATTTATATACATATAGATATACTCAAGCGATCACCACCAGACAGCCGGGATATTTTTCATCCACCTTTTCCAGACCCAGTCCTCCGTCAACCACCTCTCGACACGTCCTACGATGTCAAAGTCTACATTAAAAAGTGCAGAAAGGAAATCTCCACAATAACAACCCAAGCCTGTCCATCACCTCCAACCTCGCGCGAGAAAAACAAAAAGCTGTTTAAGTCACCGAGACGATGACACACAATAATCTCATTAGATCCGCAGACAAGGGCAGCGAACTCGTGGTCTGGAACAAACAGCTACACATTCAGGTTGAGCACACCGACAACTTGTCTACGCACCACTCACAACATCACGCCTTCCCTCAACACCTTAACTCATTTCAACCACAGTCGGTTCGGAAATCAACTTACCAAAGACATCAAATTCTGTGGCTCTTCATGCTCCTGTTCTCATGGTGACCTGTCTCGACTGTGTCTCCACGTCTATGGACTTTGATTTGATACTATCGGGGTCGCCGGTTTTCGGCAAATTTTATGGGGATGTCGTTGGACGGACGTGGTGGCGGCCCGCCCTCTGGACACAGAGAGAGAGAGGGAGGGAGAGAGACAGAGACAGAGAGAGAGAGAGAAAGACAGAGAGAGAGAGAGAGAGAGAGAGAGAGAGAGAGAGAGAGAGAGCTAGCTCACGCCGGCTCCGCGACTAAGCAACTATTGTCGTCAGTAGGGCAGTGGGAAGGGGGGAGAGGTGGGGAGGAGGGGGCCTTAGTGGGTGGAGTCCTGCGTATTTGGATCAGAACAGGCACCACAGAAGTGACTCGGCAGCAGTGCAGTGTCTTCTCTCGCGGGTTGCCTCTTGACGACTTGACATTGACTGCTCCTTGTGGATTGCAGGTGCACGGGCTACAGCGGGCCCGGCTGGTCGTGTGGCTGTGGGAAAGAAGACGATGAACATAAACAAATGTACATAGCACGGTATTCAGCCATCCATCAGCACACGGTGCAGTTCAATCAAAGACGACAACAAAGGAAAATAGTAAGATACATATATACGCAAGTAAACATACGTTTGAAAGTAATCACGGCGAAACTATAGAAATGACTATAACACGTCTTCAAGCGTTATGAACATCGCGGGCAAGCAAAAAGCACAGGGTTGTTTGACAATGATATCATACAGATATACGTACATGTCCCTAAAACTAACAGGACGGGCGGATATAACTGCGCCCAAATCAGAGAAAGACAGATCACTTGTTGTTTACATATGCTAGGTATGCGAAGTTCTTGTTGAATTTTCAAAAGTAGGAGAATTTTTTTTTTCTGTTACGTATATCTTAGAGTGATAGTTACAG
>JADBJO010024917.1:17500-20000 GCA_016801955.1 Conus betulinus
GAGAGAGAGAGAGAGAGAGAGAGATAGAGAGAAGAAGAAGAACGATGGGCGGTGGAGTAGGGGATGGAGTCGGGAAGAGGGGACGGGAGGAAGGTTGTTTTGGGTGGGGTGGGGGTGTTTACAAAGTTCTCTGCGCTGTGTGTGTGTGTGCTGAATGTACAAGACTCCTTTTGAATTAAGCCATAAGCGCCTGCAGTCTAGCACGCAACACCGACTGAACGAACACGCACAAGTGGTGCTACGTGAGTGGTGGAACACGCTCAAGACCCAGTCATGTAGAACGTCTGACCTACCAGACCACGCGAAGCCCATGGTCTTCTTACATACAAGACTTCATACATCCGGGTACCCATGACCCACGTCGTCCCCAGCATGGACAAAAGGTTTCGGCAAAAACGTTCTGACACACCTTGCTGGCTCTTCTTTCAGCTGTGGCCATAGCTCTGTGTGTGTGTGTGTGTGTGTGTGTGTGTGTGTGTGGCGGTGGGGCATTTTTGCGTTGGATCGACGACGAAGACGAAGCTGTGAGTATCTTGAGTATAGCGGAGTGAAGAAAGCGTTTTAAGACGTATATGGCTGAGAGGTTTTATGAGGTTATGAATTCTCCTAAGCAGTTGTGTCGCCCCTGAAGAAGGTGTAAAGTTTAGTTCATCATAATATTGACTGACTGATTGACTGATCGAGGGAATCAGGGGTTTTTTTTTTTGTTAGATGAACGTGAGATTGCACTGACTGTTGATACAATGATGAATTCGGAATGCGATTATAAGTTTTAAAGATATAATTTTTATGTTGGAGTAGGTTAAGCTGTGAAACCTTTTAAACTAGACAAAGTCATGTGACAAAATGATCGAGAGACACAGACCTTGCTGGCTTTCTTTCATGACAATCGTGGCCATTGATGTTTTGTGTAGTTTGGGTGTTACCTTCTTGTGCTATTGTAATGTGTAGTGTGCGGTGGGCAGCACTTAAAAAGGCCGTCATAGCCTAATCGACGACCGATTCAGACGATTCATTCATTGAGTATCTTGAGTAGAGCGGGTCCTCCTCCTCCTTCCTCCTCCTCCTCCTCGTCCTCCTCCTGGCTCTCAAGAGGGGGGGGGGTCCTCCTTATGGAGGTCTCCTCCTCTCCTCCTCCTTCCCTCCAGTTCCCTCCCCCCCCGCCCTGAGAAGCCTGTCTCACAGTCCTCTAGTCCTCTCTCATCGCTATGTCCTCTGCTCTCTCCCTCTCTCCCTCCCCTGATCGCCTCCAAATCTTGCCCGCCTCTCCCTTTGTCTCTGTCCTCTCTCTCACTCTTTTGTTCCCCCTCCTCTCTATGATCGCCCGTTGCATGACTCTATCCCCCAATGATCCCTATATATCAGGATCACCCCGTTTCTTCTAAGCCTATACCAAGGAGCCATCAGTTTTGAATTTATGGTGGGTCAAGAGATAAGTTGTAGACACTTCTTTTCCCAAAATATAGACCAAAGTCATGTGTGACATAGCACCCGGCATCATAGTAGTATTACCCACTAAAACCTGTCGCACCAGTCACACAACCACGCACACACACACACTTCGAGTGGATTGTGTGTGGAGAGACCAGGGATGCAAAGCAGGTGAGACTAGATAGAAGGACCAGAACACGCAGGAGTAGAGAGAGGATCAGGAGAAGCGAGAGAAGAAGAGAATATGATTGGCATACTCATAATGTCGATCCCCCTTTTTAGACAGTACTAACTATCACGAAGTGCCCAGACACCAAAAAAGCAAACTGCATCAGGCAGGTCTGTAGTGTTGGTAACCGCTAGTAACCTACCGTGCCTAACGGTACAGAATGCTGGTCTGTACATATCTGATGTCAAAGCAGTTATTCATGAATCAGTTAAGACCGCATTGAAACAACTTCTTCAGTATCAAACTCGATGTAAGGGACTCGACGAAAAACACGACCCCCCCAAAAAAAAATATGCCCCCCAAAAAAAAAAAAAAAAACCAAAAAAAAATGTCTGTTTACATCGTTTCTGTTTTTGCTACGTTGACGTAGAGAAAAAGGAACGCGAATCCGTTTGAAGCTGAAATGCTGATTCACTTGATGTTGAAGTTGCTGTACACTGAAACGATTCGTACACGCCAAGTAGCGGTGGGTTTGCTGGTTATTTTCTGTCCGCGCGTGTTGGTTTGCCTCTCGTCAGCAGCGACAGAAGAACCCGTTTAGCGATACCTCCCCCCAACCCCCCCCCCCCCCCCCCCCCGCCTCCCTTCCCGTCCGTCCTTCCACCACTTTACCTTCCAGTGACCTTCTTTGAGCTATTCTTAGCATGCTCATGGCCAGTGGCGAAAACGAAAAGGAGAGGACCCATTGATTGTCGCTGTTGAATTGTCGGTCATGTCAACACGCTGAGAAGCTAACTTCAAAACGGTGAGGTTTGGTCGTCTACAACCAGCGAATGTGGAGCGTTTAAGCAAGTACCAGGCGCGCGAAGATGGTTGTGTCATTCCATAAATCGCACTGCA
>JADBJO010024918.1:0-5000 GCA_016801955.1 Conus betulinus
CATTTGAAGGGGTGTGTGAACATTGATAGTAGACGTAATCAGACAAATTCAAAGACGAAAATGAAAACAACATTACACCAGTTCGTACATGGTATCATACACTAAATTGACGCCAACTGACTAGTAAAATTGGTAATTCAGGACATTGCTATTTCTCTTTTCTTAAGGCTTTATATAGATATATAGCAAAATTACTGATGATCTGTGCGTTTTGTGATGCTAAAAGGTAACGTTAATCTGAAGTTACTGGGATTGTTGTAATATTTTGGATGGATTAAACTGTGTCTTAAATCATCAAAAGCAGGACAACAAAAAAACAAAGTGGATTTCATCATCAGCGGGGGGGGGGAGGGGGGGGGGGGGGAGAGAGAGAGAGAGAGAGGAGAGAGAGAGAGAGAGAGAGAGAGAGAGAGAAACAGAGAAACAGAAACAGAGACAGAGACCACAGACAGAAACAAAGACGACAGACAAACAGACAGAAACACAGACATCTGCAAATGTCAGAAAACAGTTTATTTAATTCCTGAAGATAGCACGACTTCGCGTTCGATTTTTTGCGAGAGAAGGAGCGATTAAACATACGTTGTAAATACAAATTCTGTCACCGGGTTAAACGCATCCTAAAATAAGCCTGACATCTGAGATATAGATGAGTGTACAAGTTCCGCACCAAGACACGAAGGAAGGAAGAAAAATGTGAGGGAGGTTCTGTCGATATTTGTTGTCCTGGGTCTTTCCCATGATGTGAGTCAGTAGTCACCGACTAGGCGGTTCCCTGTCCACCATAGTTCTGACTTCATCATGTATTATGTCACCTGCTAATGACGCACTGGATGCGACATCACCTTTGATTGTATCGGCGTCTGTTGTGTTTTGTCATAGTCTTTTCTATTCAATCAAGCAGCGCTGGTATTCCTATATCCTCAACTTACGAGAGAGAGAGAGAGACGAGAGAGGAGAGAGAGAGAGAGAGAGAGAGAGAGAGAGGGAGAGGAGAGAGAGAGGAGAGAGAGAGAGAGAGAGAGGAGGTGGGGGTGGGAGGGGTTGTTCATGTATAGGTCATTACCTCTCATAAAGGGGTACGTATAAACAGAAGTAATCAGATCGTTATTACATTATCAACACTATTACATTTTCACAATTCATTCCAGACAAGACAACGAAAGTTAAACGCTTTATGCATATATCTGACAAATTTCTAACGGTTCGTTTATGCTTAAATGTTATAAGAAGTGTCAATCTAAACTAAAGTTTAAACGGCATGTACTATGCTCTTAATCATTCGCAACATGGCAACATGATTCAAAATGTGATACATCTTTGTTCTCATTTTGGCAGAGTGGTTATTCTAAATCACTGTTACTATATGTGTGTGTGTGTGTGTGTGTGTGTGTGTGTGTGTGTGGTGTGTGTGTGTGTGTGTGTGTGTGTGTGTGTGTGTGTGTGTTTAACGAAGTCAATATTCTGCTATTTCAGAAATGCCAAATCTAAATCTGTTTAATATATGCCTCAAAAGTCTCAGTTTATCAATGAATATGTGTTTATGACAAGCAAGATGCAAAAAAGTTCTCGACCGTTTAAAACTTCTACTGTTACTGGTATGAGAATCCCATTCTTGCTCTGAGAGAGAGAGAGAGAGAGAGAGAGAGAGAGAGAGAGAGAGAGAGAATTGTCTATCACAAAACTTGATTTTTTTTACCTACAAGCAACACAACCCACAATGAAACTCTAAGATTAATCGGTGCTGTTGACGTATTTCACAAAGCGTATAAAAATTTCTGGTAGAAATCTGAACACTATTTTGGGAAATAAATCAAAGAAGTCTGGAAACCCAAAGACGATTAAGGTCAGAAACATTGTAAAAAAAAAAAAAAAAAAAAAAAAAAAAAAATGCTGCACGGCGAACCGATGAAGCATCAGCGATATCTGAAGAGAGAAGCGATAGTGTGCATAAAACCTGACCGTTGAAAATAGATTGTGTCCATTTATATGCGTGTCATACGTTGTGAGACATGATGTTATCCATATTGTTTGGAGACAAGGTCTGAATGAATATAGGTCAATAAAAGGAACCAGACTTTGTTCCGAGGTTCGACGTCCTTATTTCAATATTTTATTGATGGGCATGAGACACGTTTTGGTACACAAAATAAAACGCGTGAGGTGTTCAACTACGTAACTGTTTTTACATGCTCTCACCGTCCCCCCACCTTCCCTCCCCTTCCTACAATCTCTCTCTCTCTCTCTCTCTCTCTCTCTCTCTCTCTCTCTCTCTCTCTCTCTCTCTCTCTCTTCTCTCCACACACACACACACACACACACACACACACACACACACACACACACACACACACACACACAGATTGTAGGAAGTTCTGTCTTCAAGATGGATTACGATGGTCTGCAAAGGGTAGTAGTGAAGGATTTTGTATTCATGGTACACGTCCCTGACTTTTCATTCTCATATTCTTTATCCCCCTCCTCCCCCGTCCCCTGCTCCCCCTCCCTCCTTCTCCCCGTCTCCCCGCTCCCCCTCTCCCCTTCTCACCCCCCTCCTTTCGCCCCAGACCGACACCCCGCCTGCCTTTTTTTTCCAACATTTTTTTTTTTTTTTTTTTTTTTTTTTTGCCTTTTCATTGATATAATGATGGAGGAGGAATTCTTCGCCTGGACTTCTTTTCTCACGCTACCAAATTATTTCAACATGTTATGGCTTGCACCTTTCTTAGCTGCAGATTTGGGTTATTTAACAGTTGAGCTGACCACTCCGACTGTTCACACTTGTTGATCTCCCTTGCTTCCGTAAATGGATCCTCAAGCATAAGCTCGAAGATTTTCCCTCATATTTCTTACATGGTACTGGTTTTTCAGCAACTTATTTCTTACCTCTCTTTGTTTTTCGTTGTACTTTCCTGCTTTTCACTGGCTGCTTTGGAAATGCTGCTGGATTCCGTGTTTGAAACCTCAGTGGTAAGAACACCATGGACGTATAGACTGTGGTATATCTCTATTTGATGCCAAGGGACACTTCCCAATTAGCTGTGTCTCTCTGATGGGTCTGATCCACTGGACAAAAAACCTCGGAGCAAACCAATGTAAAAAGTCGGAGCAAACCAATGTAAAAAGTTCTGTCTTCAAGACGGTTTACGATGGTCTCGATAGCGAAGGATTTTATATTTAATACATTTCCCTTACTCTCTTAATTCACATATTCTTTATTCACATATTCTTCATTCTGGTCATATATATAATGATAGAGAAATTGTTAGCCTGCACATGTTTTCTCCCATTACTAAATTGTTCTACATTACACACACACACACACACACACACACACGCGCGCGCACACACACACATATATATATATATATATATATATGTATATATATATATATATGTGTGTGTAAATTGAAACAAATACGTAGAAAGAAAATTAATTACATAATAACAGAAAACATGGAATAAATTGCAATCAATAACACACTGTATCTCTAAAAAAATGCGTCAGACATCTCAGAGCAGTCATCATACCACCGCTTGGCGAATTTTATACGTTTAGCCTTGTGCCCGGGTGATCACCAAAGAGTCAACTTTAACAGCTTATTGGTAATGTTGAAAGTATCAGGTTGATGGAAGAGACCTGCAATCTTCACCGACAGGAAATCAACGCTTGAGCATCTCATGGACTTTATCACTTCGTTTCGTCCAAGTCACGGAGTCGAATATGTTTTATCTTTTCTTGGCTTTACGTTCCGAACAAACATCAGAAATAATTATCTTTATCTAAACAATGAATGGACAAGGTGGAGGAGGGCGGGGGAATGATGCGTAATTTGTACATGTTTATTAATAAAACCTCATTTCACACAAATGCGTATTGAATTAACTCAGCCTTTCTGTAACAAAGACCACCACGTGCTCAGACTTGTAGGACGTTGCTATTGTAGCTATAAACTAAGCTCGGTTTGTACCGGGACGCAAGGAAATCGGGGTAATCCAAGTCATTGCTGTCACCGATGTGAGTTTTGTCGTTGGCACTTCTCTAGATTTCTTCTGGAACTGCCAGGCTGGAATCAGCAGCAAAGAGTTCCTTACTGTCTGTCCATGTGTTCGTTTGACTACATTCAAGGTCGAAAAGGCTGTGCCAGTCTGGAATAAATGTTCTTTTGTTTTTGTTCGTTTCTCCAGTTGTTGCTGTGTAGATGTGTCAGCAACTGAGTGCATGGTTAAACTTAGAACATCTTTTTGACGGGATGTCTCCTTGTTTTCTAGACATACTCTGTTTTGACATTTTTGTTAGGTGATTTGGTGGCTTAATGTGCATTCGTCTCAAGTTATGGGTCTGTAATTATTTCATCGTGGAAGCGAGAGTTACCCCACTTGTTTGCCATTTACTCTTTACTATTCCTAGCCTGTTTAAGATTCCTTTCATATCAATCACACTGGGGTTATCTGTCATTGTTACTGTCTGTCTATGAGTACGTTTGACCACATTCAAGATCGAGAAGGCTGTGCCAGTCTTGAAAAAAAAAATTGATTTGTATTTGTTCATTTCCCCAGTTGCGGGTGCTGTGTAGATTTCTCAGCTACAGGATATATGGGCAAATTTGGAATATCATTATTTTTTTTTTTTTTACTTTTTTTTTTTTTTGGGGGGGGGGGGGGGGGGGGGGGGGGGCGGTCTCTTTCTTTGTTCTGTGTGCTCTGTGTTGTAATTTCTGCAAGGCGATTTGGTGTCGTAAACAGCATTCGTTTGGAGTTATGGGCCTGTAATTATTTCATCGTGAGAGCGATGGTTGTCCTACTAATTTGTTATTTACTGTCTACCGTTCCTTGCCTCATTTCAGACTTCCTTTCATCGACGTCGTAACTTACTACCGCATTGTAGTGTGGGTTCGTTTGTCGCCTTAATGTACGTACATCACGCCTTTTCTTGCGTTTTTACATTCAAACGTTTTCTAAGAAATGTGTTTAAAACCGAGAGAGAGAGAGAGAGAGAG
>JADBJO010024918.1:7500-10000 GCA_016801955.1 Conus betulinus
AGGTTTCTAAGTACACTTAGGGGGACAGGTTTAGAAGAGCAAACATTTGTTTCCACATCGTTATTCTCCCCCTGCAAATGCAGCGAGAGGCTGGCAAGGCGATCTGCCAGATCATGCTATCACTGGTAGAACTTGGAAAAAAAAACAAAAATACAGAAACAACAAACCACGAGCGGATTCTTTTACCTTTTTACTCCAGTCACTCCGTTAATTTGTCTCTCTTTCTCAGATAACGAGGGAATATGACATAAAGCCGGGTCTTACGTTCTCATTTTCTAGAACGACATTTGTGGAGATATGGCATTTCTCTTTGTGAAACAGACCTAGTCTGGAGGAAAACTGTGACGTCTAAATATCATGGATAAACATGGAACATCGTATATCCGCAGTCGGTGTCTGTTTCGCATATCCATACCGAAGAGTCGGCCTTTACCTGTCTTTTTGTTACATCCAGGTTTATCGTCCACATGCAAAGGTGATAGATAGATCAGACGTGGAGAATCACCCCGGGAGAGTAGGAACGTGGGAAAGGAAGGTGAGGGGAGGGGGTGGGGGGTGGGGGGATGACAGGGAGCACCACCGAGACAACACCATGTAAAAATGGGCAACAGGAAAGATACTTTTCACTCTAATTGTCTGCCGAGTCCTAGTCACAATATCTGGTGGTTTTCCAGACGGTATAGACGTTCTGGTTTACGAGAGACAGGACCAGGGCAAGTCCCATTCACGTCTTTTTCTAAGCTGTCTTTCTTGCTCAGTATGAATCCAAGAAACTTGATAAGGTCTCCCGTCTTCCAATGTCTGTCTGTCTGTCTGTCTGGAGTGATGCTGACTGCTGTGGGTTATTGAGATCTGTTGACTACATTGTTTGCCTCTGAGCTGACTACAATCTCCAATGTTCCTTTCCCCAGCCTAGAAGCCAATTCCTGGAGTTCAGCCTGACTAAGAAAGACTGACGTTCTCGGTAAAAAAGTAGGTTTGAGACAATAGAGATCTCGCCCCATCTTTTTCATCCTACAAGCAGATCGTCGGCCTCAAGACGTGTGTTTTTTGTTTGTTTGTTTTTGTTTGTTTTTCTTTTCTTCACATATTCCCCAGACAGATCTAGGTTAGAATTTAAAAAAAAAAAAGCTTATACAAGCTGGCTTGCATGACGGAACTGTTTTTTCACGTGACACAAACTATGAGCCACAACAACAATTCTGCATCCCATGTCAAAAATAATCAGTTCCACTTACTTTATTTTCTAAGCAATACTATACTTTCAGCTAGCGTTCAGGTAGGCCTGCTGGAAAGAACAACTTTTCATGTTATTTTTTTTTTTCTTTCGTAGCTAAACGAGAAAAGTATGAATGAGAGATAATCATATAAACTTTTAACAATTTCCAACACATATTTAACAAGTAGTTGTTTGGGTTTTTTGTTTTTAGAAGAGTTTCAATAGTATTGTAGAAAAGTGCAAAGCAGCTGATGATTTTAGTGCCAGAGAAGTTTATGATAACAGTATTGTTTGTTTGAACCATTGATTCTACAAAAAAAAAGGCCCCAACTGAACAATTTTCAACACAGTAGGATTGCATGGAGAATTGTTTCAATCGTAAACTACGACAACACTTCAAAATGCCGACCAGAAGTGAAGTCAAGTCTGTCACGCTGATGTTAAACTTTGTTCCATGGACTATGATAAACACCTCATGTTTTAAGCATTTCTTTATCAATCAGTGATGTGTACCAAAACCAACTATTGAACTGAAGCAGCCACAAGCTACGATGTGCTCAGTGACAAAAAAAATGAACGACAAGAAACACATCGGCGGATTGTGTAATCAACATTGAAAAGAAAAATGCAAAAATATTATAACGGGAATTTTTGTTTTTTTAGAAATGTGAAATAAATTGAAAAGAAAGTAAAGAAGATAGAAGGGATCAAAAGAATCTAACAGCGATGCAATTAGGCAATCTACACATAAGTACCATGATTTCCCATGCACCAGGCGTACACAAATTTGCACACAGAGAGAGAGAGAGAGAGAGAGAGAGAGAGAGAGAGAGAGAGAGAGAGAGAGAGAGAATGCGCAGCTGAATGACCTGTCTCGTTTCATTTTTTGCCCATCAATAAAACAATACAGTAAGCACCTTGAACTTTAAACAGAAACCATACATATTCTTAAACTCATTCAGAACTTGTCATCATATAACACTGAGAACATTGCTTTTGGCGTACATGTGTTATGCTCATATCTGGACACAGTCTATTTCCAAGCCTACGTTTTAGGTACGCTATTATCGCATTCAGATATTGCTGATATCTTCATTTTCATGCTTCATCTATTCGTTCTCTGCGCAGAATTTCTCTCGAACCTTTACTAGTTTTCTATTTCGGATTCATGTAGTTCCTCGGTCTATCATTTTCTGAAAGAAGCTTTAGATCCAAAGGCAGATTTTGTTTTTCATACTTCTTATGTATTGGATGTTTCACTCAGTGTAAAGTTATTGTTGC
>JADBJO010024918.1:17500-24498 GCA_016801955.1 Conus betulinus
CCTTACTAACGTTTAGACAGTCCACCTGATACGGGTGAAGACAGCCTCCTTAGCGAAGCTGAAAGACAAATAAACATCAACATAAAAACACTGACAGAAAGAAAGTGTTTTTTTTTTTTTGTAATAATCACCATAAAAATGACTGTTGAATGAATAGTCCCGTTCAAACGTCACAGGCAACAGACACACAAAGCAATACTCCCGAGACTGCAGTCATTAGTATGTTTTTGGTTTGTCCTTAAATTCTTCAAGATGATAATGTATGAATATCAAGGAAAAACATCAAGCTTTTGACACGTATCAATAACTACAAAGTTGAAAGATTTAGGGAAGCTCTCAGATGTGAGATCAATCAAAAAATTAGAATAAAACAAAAAGTACGACCGCCGACTCTGACTTAAGGATATAGCCTACAGCCAAAGTACTTGAAAAGGGTGCCACAGAAAATATGCTTGGATTGTCGGAAGATGAAATGAGTATTCACGAAGTAGGTGAGTTGACTGATGAAGAAGAAATGCTGATCAGTCAAAAATGTAACTTAATGAACTAGACAGGCATTTCCTTCAAGATGTTGAAGAAGAATACAAAGAAGATGAGACTGTGGGAACCAAAGTGTGAGACGATCTACCTAATGTCCTGAGTGTCCATTTCTGCACCAAATGTGTGAATGAAATGTTGAAGAAGCAGCGAAGCGCATCTGATCGGCAGGAAAACTGCGGTGCGTGAACAGTCCCCCTCGATTAATAAAGAAATTTGGACTCAACTATAAAGGAAAAGCCGACTTGAAGTTTGTACAGCTTCAGCGCCGCATCATGAAACCAGCCATTATCATTACCAGAGTTGAACCCAGCGCACTCAGTGAGCCAACGAAGAGACAGAGCACGGACATAGTAGCAATGCTTGGGCATACCTCTCTAGAAATGATACTGTGAAGACGTGCGGCTATCAAAACCCACATGTCAACAAAACACTGCACAGAATCTCTGATGATGACGAGGAAACCGTGCCTGTTACATGAATAATTATGGGGAAATAAGCTCATTACTTCCGCTAACAAAAATTTAAGAGCTAAACAGAAAGGGTGCAAACATCAGTCCTGATGACAATAGAAAGGGTTGGCACTCACAGAGTGAGCGCTGGCTTTTGTTTGTTTTGTTTGTTTGCTTGTTTTGAAACAGGTCCCAAATGTCCAGGGTCGAAAGCCATCCAGAGATCCATAGCGATGGCTCCGGGACCAGTTCTACAAACAGAAGGAGGGTCCGCACAATCTGAAGAACCAGCATTAAAGAAAATTACTCAGGTGAGTGAATACCTGGCGTTACCGCCTAACATTATGGATTTCTTTTTAAAGCTGACAGACTGAAAATGCGTGCAAAGGCCCGGAAACAGCTGACAGCAGACCCTGAAATCCTTAGCTTGAATAGGGGTGCAAAGATTCAGTTTGACTGTTTTGTACTTTGCTTGCCAATGATGTCTCTTGCTGTCAGTCAGCACTGAACAGCAGTGAGAGTACTGCCATGCATAATCAAAAAAAAAAAAAAAGAGTAACAAAAAAGGACTGGTTGAAAAGTTCTCTCACCTGTTTTTTTTTTTTACCAAATTGAAAAACTAGATCACACAGAATGATTATAAACTTGAAGAACCTCAATGAAGAAATGATACACCATCATTTCAAAATGGAAACTTTGCATACCGTTCTGAAGCTCATTGAAAGGGGTTGTTATTTGGCATCAACAGATCTCAAGGATTTTTATTGCTAGGTCCTTATCTATACACGATGCAATAAGTTTCTTATGTTTCAGTGGAAAGGACAATTAAGAAAAAAATGTATTTCCAAATGGTATGGCTTTAGCGCCATGACAACAAACAAAACTGATGAAGCCCACTTCTGCACCTTTGCGGATGAAGGACACATGTCAACATCTTCTGATAATTTTGCAAGGTTGATTGTCCTAGCAGCATCAGACTTTTAAAGAATGATGACAAAACGAGGGCTTAGTCAAAGCGAGTGATGGGGATTATGAAATGAGACAAAGGCATTTTCATTACAGTGTAATTAAGAACTTAGTGGATTGACAGGGCATGATGCTCACAGCGACATTCGCAGCACTCAAGATGAACTTGTGATTACACACCTGATGCCAGTCTGACAGTTTGAAGCCTGTGTGTATAAAGATAACCCAGAAATCTGGAGGTTGGAGGCTACCTCCCAAAAAGCAGTTTCATATTTTACACTTTTCACCGTAATTATCCCTCAGCTGAAGGCTACATTTTTTATCACGGTTGAAATACTTCCAGTCACAGTTGTAAGGGGAAACCATGTACGCTTAATGATTGATAAAAATGTAGTCGTCTACTGTGCTATATAAGAAGGATCTAGCCATTTTTTTTATTGGAACAACACAAGTTGATCGGCAGGATGAATTATCTAGAACAAGATTTGGATGGGAAGTGCTGCTCACGGTGCACTGACAAAAGAGGTGCCCTGACAAAGGACAGGAAGACTCAGAGCAGACAGAGGAGTCCCCAGAGGAGCTGTAGCTTCTGGAGGGAGAGTAGGTGGGGAAATAGGTGGAAGGGCTGCTTCAGACATGGCCATAAAGAAGCAACTCTTTCAGCCAACAACTGATGTATTTGCATCTGAGGCTCAACGCACAGGCTTTTCCTCAGTTCGTGTTGTCTCTTTAACAGATCATTGTCACTACGACTGGGTGATGCTGTTGGTCCATCTCTTGAATTAATATCTCAAACCTGTGCACAAGTACTGTTAGGGTGGGGGGCCAACCTTCACAGTGTGTTGATTACACATAGCTGTTGGAAAGATGAGGGGAGAGGGGGGCCGCACAGGCTACTACAAAATCGGCGTTGTTCCAAGAGTGGGGACCAGTGTCAGGCATGGTGCTTGATAGCAGCAGCAGCGACTCCTGACAGCAATTACCAGATCGCCTGGCCCTGCGAGAACAAGGTGACGCGATCTGTTTGCCGATATGCAGTCCACAGCTTTCATCCGAAACCAAAACGTCTGTGACGGTCTGGTCTGCAAGATATTCGGAAATAGTCCCCCCCCCGCGCTACATATATAAGATTTGGCCATAGAAGACGCAAATGCATGTATGATGAGCTCTTGGCAGAACGTTCAATATCTAAATTTGCTACAACTCTTACATAAACAACCCTGGTAACAGTTCATAGAAAAAAAGAAAGACTTGCTTAGTCTTGTGATCTCGTCAGTCGTCTACGTGTTCTTGCGTAAAAATAGTTCGCTTATTATTACATTTACCAAAAATTTTGTCTGGATCAATGGTTGGTTTGTGACAGTCACACCCGACGGCCCAAAAAGACACCGTGATTTTTACTTGGACTGAATCTAATCTGTTATCATCATGGCGGTACGTTTCTCCTCTACCATACAACCGTTAGGGTAGCGTGGTTAGCTGGAGGTTGCTCCTTCAACAAAAGATAACCGTACCTCTCACTCAGAGCATCATGCTAGATAACCACCAACTACTACTAGCAGATAAGCCTAGTATAAAATTCTTTAAACGGGATACTTTCCTCCACTGTTTTGGTCCCAACGAAGCGGGTTCCAATTGATTTCTTGGAAGCGAAATGGCCTTTTGAAACTAAAACTATACGATGCCTGATCATAAACAGGTCACAAGTACCTCTGAAAAATTTGAATTAGCATCTCGGAGACCCCGGAACGAAAATAATTCTTAAATAGTTGCAGAAAATCCCTTCCTTAATATTTGTAGAAGACAAATGCCATTTCATCGTCATGCTAATTGTTCCCCACTACCTTTTATGTGTCATATGGATGACTATCGTAGATTAAAGTGAGTGCTGCGTTCCTTAAACACACTTGTCGTTTGATATATATATATATATATATATATATAATATATTAGATGTATATAGAGAGGAGAGGAGGATGAGAGAGAAGAGACCGAGAGAGAGAGATTCTTCCTCGGTGGCAGAGCACATTCCCTGACAGATGAGAGTTGCGACGAGAAGACTTTGAGTCTGATGGAGAGTTAACTGAATTCTTCCAGTTTCCATGTTATTTGTAAGTGTGTATTTCTGATTTATTTTACATTTCTGTATATGTACTGCATATGCAATAGTATAAAGTGGTAGTGTGTGGGTGTGTGCGTGGTGTGTGTGTGTGTGTGTCGTGTGTGTGTGGTGTGTGTGTGTGTGTGGATGCTTGTGTGTGCGTTGTGTTGTGTGCCGGTGGTGTGGTATGTTTGTGTTGTGTGTTGTGTTGTGTGTGTGTGTGTTCGGAGGTGCAATTTTTACCGTGAGTTGTGTGGAACTTGAGTGCGTTTACGATAATGCAAGCGTGCGCGCGCGAGTATGTCCGTGTGTAAGACCTGTGAATGCGTGTGTGCGTGCACTGCGTGAGTGGTGTGTATGCTGCTGCGTGTGTGTGTAGGTAGTGTGTATGTATGCGTGTGTGCGTGAGTGTGTGCCTGCTGTGTGTGGTGTGTGTGTGTGGTGTGTGGTGTGTGTGTGTGGTGTGTGTGGTGTGTGTGTGTGTGTGGTGTGTTTGTGTGTGTTGTTCAATTTTACGTGAGGGTGTGGGCACCCCGTGGAGTGTGTACGATACGATAAGCAAGCGTGCGCGCGCGCCTACTGTCCGTTTGTGTAACGCCTGTGCATTTGTGCGTGTGTGTGCCCCCGTGCACGATGTGTGTGTGTGTGGTGTGTGTGTGTGCGTATGTGCGGCGTGCGTGCGTGCGTGCGTGCCTTGCCTTGTGTGTGTGTGTGTGTGTGTGGTGTGGTGTGTGTGTGTGTGTGTGTGTGTGTGTGGGTGCGTGCGTGCTGTGTGCCTCACGCGCTTGGGCATATGTGTGTGTGTGCGAACTTGTGTGTGTGCCCTGCACCTTTTTTCCATGGCCAATACCAGTTATTACAGGACAGTCCTGAACCCTTCCACTACGCTTTCGTAACAGAGTTTGCAACCTCACAGCAAACAAAGTACATCAAAACAGAACTTATAGAATAACTAGAAAGGGGGACTTGTGTTACATTACAAACGCGTATACGTGCATGTGTTTTTGTAAAACTAAGAACACTGAATAAGATCACCTATATTATATATTGTCATATGGCAACGTGGTAGTTTTACGGAATACATATGATTAGGTTTTTCAGTTCAATCGTCACACTTTGCTGTGTAAGACTAATTGCAAAACGAGCATACGTGTATAAAAATTTTTGAACGTGTCTGTGTAGAGAAAACGCAATGAAATGATTCATGTTGGGAAGTGGAGTTTTAAAGCGCACGTGAATTAATATGAGATCGCTTATTTTTCTCTTTTGTGATTTGGCGTCTGTAACAGCACATCAGTTCTGCATTTCTTTTCAGCAGTGATTACGTGCTGGTAAAGTATTACCTTTTCTCGCATTGAGGAACATATCAGTTCAGTGTCTCCCACAATATGGGCATGTCGTACATGAGTACCTGGCTTCTCCTTTCCAGCCTTTGGGTTGTTCAGGGCCACTGACTCGTAATATAGTCAATTCTGTCTGCAATCTATGTTAACTCTAAAGAATGTTACCTTGCTTTATATTCAATTGGATAACTGTTGTGTAAGATTTGTGTCGAGATGTTTTTGTTCTTTTGTTTCATCCGAAAAAGTGAACATGGAAATATTCTTAGTTGTGCTGATAATGCAACTTCAGCTGAATCCCGCAAGATATTCCCAGAGATGTTTCTACCCAAATCCTGTACCGACCTAAGTGGTCCCAATGTTAACTTTACGTCTCAATCAGTGGGTGGTCCATTGCGGTTGAACTTAGACCACAATTGTCTTTAGAGTCCTGAATGCATCATTGGCTTATAGCACATATTGGGGTATTGAGGCCCTACATAAATAGCTCTGTGTAATGTGTGTAACCACAATATAGAGACGGACAGGAGTATGTATCTTAAAACGGGCATTGGGAATCTTCCAAAAACGCCTTGGCTTTTTCACGGAAACTTACTTCAAATATTTGCCTTCAGAATTGCACGGTTGTGCTGTTTTCCGTTGGAACTTTCAAAGCTTTTAATCCAAGACAAAATTTGATGGATGAATTTTGTTCCTGTCCCTGTTTCCGATTAAATTCGTTAAAGTGGAGGTAATAGTTTTGAAGTGAACTTTCTTATGATCAAATCAACAGACGCGGTTTAAAACATGGAGCTCTTTATCATGTTGTTTCTAAAGGACAGAAAGTAGATTCAAGGCTTTTCAACGTTAGCAGTCGTACGAAACACGAATACTGGCTGGTCCATCCATTTTGATCTGTTTTTTCAGGCAGACAATCGTACCGGACATGCACTAATTGGTTACAAAATTGAATGGTGACATCATGCTAAGAAAGCCAGAGACTAGAAATGGCACGTGATTCTCGTGATCCTTGGGTTGCGAGTTTGAAATCTCCGCTGGATCATTTTGGTGCATAGGGATATCCTCTCGGAAAAGAAGGCTTGTTTGGCCGCTGGTGCCTTCAGACTTCTGTACAAACAGGACGCATTTTTTCGTGGGAAATAATCGAAATAAGCGGGAAACGTGCTTAATATTGGAGGACACAAATAGAAGTGAGCAAGTTGGACAAAAAAAGAAAAAGGGGGTGGGGGCAGGGGTACGGGCCAATGAATTACAACATGAAAGAGCAGGGAAAAAAGAGTGGCCATAATAAATGACCCAAAGAACAGTGAGGTGACACGAAGTCGGTAACAAAACGATAGAGAAAACGAAGGACATCCAAAAGTGGTCCTGATGCCTGGTCGACTGAAAAAAGGAGAGCGCTAGAACGTGTTTGTATAACGACCGCGAATGGCAGAAAATTAATAGTATGTACGCAAATTGCAGAGCTAGGATTTCTCACCCTGTGATACGCGCATAGTACTCCAAGTAATAGTCTAATTACGATTAATGTATAATGATGGAACCAAAATAATAATAATATAACTGACGATGAATGATGATGATGATGTGATGATCGATTCT
>JADBJO010024919.1:0-15000 GCA_016801955.1 Conus betulinus
TTAATCGTGAGAACTCGCTCGAAAATTGTTGACATTTGTCGATATTTTTCGATTTTCGGGGGCTTTACTTATTTATTACTGCTCTGCTCTGTATTTTTTTGTTTCAAAAATCGCAGCATCATGTACAGAGCGTAAATAACAGTATACGTCTTCCAAGCTATCTTGATCTGCAGAACCTAAATGTTTTACATTAAAGTTTTCTGAGTCTTCCAAACGTGCTTTGATCTTATTCTTGGATATTTCCTTTTAACGTATTCAACATTAATTATTTCATCATTCTGATATACAAAATAGTCGTAAAGTAATCTGACACACGAGTTTCATTTTAACCCTGTTACATGAATTCAGACAGTTACCATCTCGCTTACTATCGTAAAGGGTATCCCCTGGTTTTTCCCGGAATAGAGACAATGCCATTAATTTCCTTCTTATGAATCCCTAAGATCTGTGTACAGAATGCTATGTGTATCATAAAGACACTAACTTGTTAGGTATATTTTAAACAAGTCATAAGTGTCAAATTCATCTTCTCCATTAAAACCATAAAGGAAATCACCCTTTGCTCCATACGCTAAACTTGGTGTAATCATGCGAATGAATAACTGCAGTTTGGTATCAGGTTTTATATTTCGCTCATGGATTTCTCGTCTGAAAGCATGATAGGCCTGCCTAGATACATGTCCTTGGATAAACATAAAAGTTCCATGGAAAATTACGCCAAGATATTTACAGTGATCTATGATAAGAAAGCAATCTCTCGGGTACCCGCGCTGCGCGCGCGCGCGTGTGTGTGTGTGTGTGTGTGTGTGTGTTGTGTGTGTGGTGTGTGTGTGTGGGTGTGTTGTATTTCTCCCTTTCGACACACCCCCCCTCCTCCAAACAGACACATAGTATCTCTCCTCTCTCTCTCTCTCTCTCTCTCTCTCTCTATATATATATATATCTATATATATATATATACATCTCTCTCTCTCTCCTCTCTCTCTCTCTCTCTCTCTCTCTCTCTCTCTCTCTCTGGGATTTTTTACATTTTTCTGATATACATGTGTGCTTTTTTCACCAAACATTATGCCTGATGGATCATATGTTACTTGGTCAATGCAGCCTAACTCATCACTCACAAATTGACACAATGCATCAGATGCACCGTGATAGTTATCTCCACAACCTGCAAAAACAAAAACGAAACAAAGCGTTCATCACAAACTCATGTTTTACACAAAAGATTCCTATGCCCGAAAAAAAAAACGTTTTGGGCAAATCATGTCATTGTCGTTGATAGCCAAATGCAATGCAATGCGTATGATGATGAAAAAAAAAAACAATCAGAAAAAGAAAAAGAAGCAGAAGAAGTTTATCTCTAAAAGTAGAACTCCAACACAAAACTTCTGAAAAAATCTTGAGTTCAGGGTCTCCCCACAATACACAGTCGCTAACCCTTTAACAAGTTATATTTCCATCGAGTTTTCTTTCCGTCGAAGATCAAGGCAATTTTTAAGGGAAAATAACATAAATGATCTACAAGTGCGAATAAGGACAACGCTTGCATTATTTTGAAAAAAAAAAATCAGTCTTATTCTACCAAAAGAAGAAGAGAAAATATTCATCTTATGTAGACCTAACAGGAGAGTCAGGTAGCTCCTAAACTGTCAAATTTTTCATCTGTCAGACAGACAGAGCAAGACCGACATGTTAGAATGATGAATTGTGCTATATCTGACCATTTGACGAAATCGAAAGTAACGTAGTATTATATATACAGCTCATTTTTTTCACGGCATCTCGCCAAATACGTTCAGTTGTTACACTCCACAGAATCACCGCAAGCCCAAACTCACGTCTCTCTCCATCCCCCACGCCCTAGACAGTGTTAAACATGTTTAGCGGATGAGCAGCTCATACGCTTGGCTTGTGCAGGGGATTTCATTTTCCACTTGAGGGGATTCGTGTTTCTAAACTGTTGCAGAGATCTTGCCTGGTTTGACTGGAATGACTTCTTCACCCCACAGTTCACTGGATGGTGCATGGCTGCGAGATGGAATTCGAGGACAGTCGGGGGCATTGACGAGACACACACACACATTGAGAGAGAGAGAGAGAGAGAGAGAGAGAGAGAGAGAGAGAGAGAGAGAGAGAGAGAGAGAGAGAGAGAGTTCATCAGGTTTTTGTTGTTGTTTCAATTGAAGACTGGGATTTTAGGCACAACCTAATTTTTCATCATGTCCTTGTTATATTAAGTCATGCTTATGAAATATAATAAAAAAGAAGAAAAGGAAGACCGATAAAATAAATTGTGCAAATTTTCATTTTGCAGACATAGATCACACACACACACACACACCACACACACACACACACACCACACACACACACATACACACACACACACACACACACTCTCTCTCTCTCTCTCTCTCTCTCTCTCTCTCATGTACACTGTACACACACCTGTGACATGTATCAAAAGCGAATGGCCTAAATGGTAAAAAAAAAAATGCTTTAACCTGCTGAAGAGTTTACAGATTTTTCGAAGCAAAGTCTGTGAAAAACACAACGACGAAAAGTCACTACTTCTCACATCAAGACTTCTCGTCTGGACCAGCCGCCGTGGCGAAGTGGTTAGCGTTGCGGACTCCGGCTGGGAGGTCGTGGGTTCGAATCCCATCAGTCATGGGTTGGGTTTTCTGCCCCGACGGCTCCTACCCAGAGTTGAGTTTGCTGCGGACTCAGTTGGGAAGACTAGGACCACACAGTCGAGTTTCATCCATTTAAAGGATGCGTTTCTGAGAGTGTTGCTCGAATTTCCTGACCAACACTGCATGTGCCTGTATCTCTCGGGCCTGGTTGACGCCGGGATTTTATGAAAGGAAGCGTAGAGTACAGCCCTGTCATGTAGTCTCAGACCCGAAATGGAAATCCGTAGCATCATCTTAATTAATCATCCTCATTCTCATCGATCAGCATAAAAAAACTTCTCAAATTCTGTGGTCCTTCATGCCCTGCTCTCATGGTGACCTCAATTTCGATGTCCTCTCCACGTCTGTGGCCTTGGTTTGGTTCCGTCGGGGTCACCGGTACCGGCGAGTCCATGGGGGGACTGTCGTTGGACGGACGTGGTGGCGCCCTCCGGAGGGAAAACTCACTTCACGCCGGCTCCGCGACTAAGCAATTATTGTCGTCAGTAGGGGGGCTTAGTAGGTGGTGTCCTGCGTATGTTAGATCAGAACAGGCGCCACTGAACACCACTGAAGTGACTCGGCAGCAGTGCAGTGTCTCCTCCGGTGGGTTGCCTCTTGGCAACTTGACATTGTCTGCTCCCTGTGGATTGCCGGTTGCCGGGGCTGCGGCGGGGCCGACCGGGCTGTGGCTGTGGACAGGGTTGTCGGAATGAGCGGGCGTGGGTGCACTGCCTCTGAGGTGGCGCAGAGGTTTGGACAGCCAAAAAAAAAAAAAAAGACTTCTCGTCTCGGAAACACTGCTATTATGATTCATGAGAAACTGATGGTGTTCGGAAATCTTCAAGAAAGTAATCTTTGTTAGCGAGTCGCGCTCAAAAGAGGGCCTGTTATCTAACACCTCCTTTATTTCACTGACGATATCCAACAATTCTGAGATCTGTCAGACACACACACACACACACACACACACACACACACACACACACACACGTATGTCCATATACATTTGTCTGAGAATGATACACAAGTAAACATGCAACTTAAAAAAAAAACTCACAAACAAGAGAGACAGAGAGAGGAGAGAGAGACGAGAGAGAGAGAGAGAGAGAGAGAGAGAGAGAAATGTAACGGCAAAGGTGGGATGAAAGAGAGAGAGAGAAGAAGATTGTATCAGCAAGGGTCAGCAAGGGGAAGGAAGGGAAGAAGCGGGGGGGGGGGGGGGGGGGGGGGGGTGGGGGGGGGGGGGAGGGGGGGGGGGGGGAGGGTGGGGAGAGAAAAAACGAACGAAGGAACGAAAGAAAGAAACATGTGTGGGAAAAGAACAAATGCGCCATGGCAACAGAAATGAAAACTGTATTCGCAGTGTTTTCATTTCTTTGCTGCTGCCACCACCGCTACTACTGTTTTCTGCCTCTGTCGCTGGTGATGAACATGATTACCACGGTGGTGAAAAAACGACGGGTGACAGCAAACAAGAGTTTCAATTAAAAACAAAAGAAAAAGCACAAAAAATGAGAGAAAAAGAGATTCATCGAATGATACAGCTATAAAGAAATGACGTGATACGCAGGTGTAACGTTATTCATTCATGAAAGGATCTGGATCTGAACTGCACACAATACACACACCTTGATCCTTACATTACTTGCGCATGTATATCTCTGCAGGCACATGCACAGACTCTAACTGACATGTGTGCATACAGACCATCATCCTTGGACGAATCCATTTTCCATTTGGAATGTGAGAGGGCGCTGACGTTCGCCAAGGTCTTACAGTCTCAGTCGTGTCCTTCTGATGTCTATGGTATATTTTTGTGTGTGTGTGTGTGTGTGTGTGTGTGTGTGTGTGTGTGTGTGTGTGTGCGTGCGCCGCGAGTGCGCGCGCGTGTGGCGTGTATGTGTGTGTGTGTGTGTGTGCGCGCGTGTGCGTGATATGTGTGTGTGTGTGTGTGTGTGTGTGTGTGTGTGTGTATGCGCGCACGCGCGCGCGCGCGTGATGTGATTTTGTGTGTGTGTGTGTGTGTGTGTGTGTGTGTGTGTGTGTGTGTGTGTGTGTGTGTGTGTGTGAGCGTGCGCACCGGCATGCCCGACGGTGTATAGTTGTTTTGTGTCTGAAGCTTATAATGAAAGAACATAATCATGGCCATAATAGCTGATGGGTCAAATGTCCACGGAAGAAGAATCGATTATGGGATCATTAGTCCACTAACGTAGCTCAGATTGTACGCATGCATTTTTTTCCCCTACTACATGACATCAGTAACGGTCAGGAAGGAGGGGGGTTGGGGTGTATAGTCACCGCCCTTCATTAGATAATGATGCTCTTTTCTAAAGAGATCCTTGTCATCAGAGCTAACTTCTAAAAATAGTACAAGTACAGACTTTGGAATGGGAAGGGGGTGTTGCTGGGGGTTGGGAACGTTGGGGGGGGGGGGGGGGGATGGGGATATATGTAGAGAGGAGGCTTTTTGGCGAGGGGGGGGGGGGGGGTCGGAGGGGGTGTCGGTCGGGAATCAGGAAAGGTGCATTCAATATGCATATTGCAAAATATGTTCACACTCACTGACACAAGCCAAATATTTACATTTGTTTATGATCTGTTGACAAATATACGAGAATCATTGAAACATATTTTTTTTTACGTTTTATGCTGTGTCTGTTGCTGTTGCTGTTTGTTGTTATTGATTTCTCTGCTGATTTTCCTTTGTGACTGGCTGGCCCATGGTTTTGTATCCCAACAAACCGACCGTTGATCGTATCGTATCGAAGCAGTCTGCAAACCTGTCCAAGTCTTTTATTCTAGCACCATCCATGTCAGTTACAGGCCAGGAACACAGAGATGGGCTAGGACTTTTGGACAATGGGGCAGGGGAAGGGATTACAGAAGGGGACGGGGTCGTGGATATGAAGGCGTGGGCATGAGAGGTTTAGGGAGGAAGGCTAAGCGACGGTATCCAGGATAACTTTCTTTAAACTATTGTACTAACCTTCGTAGATTTTTCTTTAAAATTCGCTTTGATTAGTATGTTTGATTTGTTTGGAAATGTGTCATTACGTCCATGAACTCCACACCCCAGCCCGAACTCTTGTTATCAAAGAGGAGGTAGAGAACAGAACGGTAGGTCGGCTGTATGGACGACTGTTTCCTCTATTCGTTTTTCAGGACGAAATTTATGCCCAAAGGTTCCAACCTTGTAGTCATTACTTCGGAAACGAAACACTCAACAGATCCTTGCCTTAATGTGAAGTGATGAACCGGCCTCTTTTCACCATTCCACCACCCTGTTATCAGGTCTAAGAAGAACGGACGCAAAATCTTCCAAATTTATTCAAGAACAAATTCATTGGACCATTGCACGAAATCAACAAATCAAACGCGGACAGCGGGCTGTAAATGTCCAATCACCCTTCCTCAGGATCGTCACATAAGCCACAACTGAAAAACTGCACATTCAGTACCGAGTGTAGCCACCGTTTGCCGCCAGGCAAGCGGCACAACGTCGACGCATGGAGTCCACCAGGGTCCGAAGAGTGTCCCGCGGTATGGCCTGCCACTCCTCCTGCTGCAGAAAGAGAGTGAGCTGGGCCACGTCAACAGGCGGGGGGTGGTTGTGGGGCTACCCGCCGTCCAAGGACATCCCAGAGGTGCTCAATTGGAGCCAGATCGGGTGAGCGAGATGGCCATGGCCATCCGGATGATCCCCTCTTGCTGCAGATGATCGTCCACGACACGGGCTCGGTGTGGACGGGCGCGTTGTCGTCTTGGAAAACAGCAGCGTTACCCATGGCCTGAAGGGCGGGCTGGATCAGGGGCCTCACAATCTCGTCACGGTACCGCACCCCTGTCAGCATGCCTTGAATGACGTACAGGGGAGTTCTGTCTTGACGACTGAAGCCACCCCAGACCATCACAGAACCCCCTCCGTAACGATCCACCTCACGAACTGTGGCGTCAGCAAAACGTTCTCCTGGCCTTCGCCACACTCGGGTCCTGCCGTCATTGAATGCCAAGGTGAAGCGGGACTCATCTGTGAACAGCACTCGAGACCATTGCTGCCTCGTCCAGCGAACGTGATGACGACACCGTCTGCCCGTGCTCTGCGGTGAGCTGGAGTAAGTGGGTACTCGGACTGCTGGTCTCCGGGATGACAGCCCGAACTCGTGCAAACGGTTACAAACTGTCCTTCTACTGACATTGACATTTGCAGCCTGCAGGAGCTCACGCCTTAAGGTGGATGAGGTGACAGTCCGATTGCGTAGGGCAGACAGCAGGAGGAATCGGTCAGCAGCATGTCTGTCGGTACACCGAGGACGGCCTGATCGTGGCCGATCCTGCACGCTGCCAGTGGCCTGAAACCTCTCTACAAGACGTTGGATGGTGGAATGGGACACGTTCAGACGCCTAGCCACCTCGCGGCCAGAAATCCCTTCGTCAATCAACGCTAAGGCACGTCCACGATCGGCAGGGTCCAGTCTTTGCCTTTGTGCCATGCTTTTTGGGCTGGCGTAGACGACCGTTCTGTTTACAGATTTGTGGCCAACGGCGTCTGATCTGTGTTCATGAACGAGGTGCCATGCACGTGCATCATGATTGACCACGAGCATTTCGCCCTTTTTTTTTTTCAAACTCATGCTCCCACAGGACACCGTTTTTTACCGGTTTTACGTGGTTTCCGCACGTGCAGCTGCGCTCCACCTTGTACCGCAGTGGGTTTTTTAGGTGTTGTGATCTGTTAAGGAACATCTGTTCAATATGTCTAACCAAGTTTGGGTCATTGTGACTTCGTTTCAAGCCTGTCTGTGGCTATCTTAGCCATCTGTTGCAGGTAGTTTAGTGTATGAAAAAAAAATTACGATGATGACAATATCAAACCTCTTTCCTTTTAAATAAAGCCTAAAAGCACATATAGCCCCAAAACATGAGACCCAACGTGCGAGATTGTGAACATAAAAAAGCGCAAATGGTAAATGTAAAAAGGTGCGAAAACGGTGGGATTTTCCTTTTACAGTATACGTGTTCTCAATAGTTGTCTTCTCTCCATCTTGCAAAATACGCTACATGGACGGATGGGCTTCCTTCCGTCAAAATGTTTGAGCTGACTGATCGAAATCTAATGGCACTGAACGCACAAAGGCTTCTTTCTGTCAAATTAAAGATCTGATTGATTGAAATCTAGTGGCATTGTATGTTCCTTTATCATCATGGAGCGTTCTCTGCATTTGCTGTAACAAGGCTGTCCTTGACAATTGATAGAAAGAAAGAAGCATTTGTACGAGAGAGAGAGGTGCGGTACGAAAGGGAAATGTCTCCTCGATGCTGTACACAACACACTGCACACACTAACCCTTCTTTGCAACACACATTATGATTCATACATATACACATACACAGAGAGTGTCGGACATTAAATGCCGGAGTCCTTCAACTTTTGGTGTAAAAAATTCACAGTTTCTGATGATTTCAGACTCGCGCTCTTCGACATGCACTCACATTTGAAAATAATCGAAATTCACGCTCTTTGAATGCATTTCAATTTGCCCATAGGGTAGGACCTCATGATGCTACCATCAGCGCCATTCTAGCAATGCCTTTGCCAACTGCCCTCTTAGTTGTTTTCTGGTTAGGCGTTACTTAATTCAGGCTACAATTCACGTCTCTAAACACGCAAAATGCGGGCTTTTATCAATTATTTCAATGGCTTTTTAAGCAAAAACAAAACGCATTCTTGCCATGTTTGCTCTTTGAGGGGCTAAAAATTGTTAATGGGATTTCTTCACGAGGAGGAATTCCATTCATAGTCATTGTTAGCCATTGTTCTCTCTCTCTCTCTCTCTCTCTCTCTCTCTCTCTCTCTCTCATCATCATCATCATCAGCAGCAGCAGCAGCAGCAGCAGCAGCAGCAGCAGCATTATCATCAGCGTCATAATCAGCATCATCATCGGCATTATGATCATCATGATCATCAAGATCTTCAAGATCATCATCATCATCATCATCATCATCATCTTCTTCTTCTTCTTCTTCTTCTTCTTCTTCTTCTTCTTCTTTTTTCCCCCATCTTTCTACCTTACCCCTCCCCCTACACACGATGTTCGCGTATTCTAACAGTCTGCATACAGACAAAAACCACAGGACACAAATAACTGTCTACGATGTTACTGAAAGTCTGCTTTGGCCTGCTGATAACAAGTTTGTGTTAGTGCTACTTTGCTTGATATTGCTGCTGCCATCAACATGATTCAAAATAGAATTATGTTGGAGTGTAGCAAGTTCATGCTATTTAACCATTGTCCCTAAATAATTACAATCGTACCTTATTGGTAGAAATCCTAACCTGTTTTCGTTGTTTGTTAGGTACCGCTCCCTCTCCCTCTGCAGTATGGCATTCTCCAAGGTAGAATCTTAGAGCTAATTTCATTTAATCTCTATACCCAACCTCTTCCCTACATATCGTGTTAACAGTGTAAAAAGTGGAGTATGTTAACAGTTAGTCGTTTATCTGTCTGTTGATTAGCTAACAACTGACTTAGAAGTAGAGTGGGTTGGTTATAAATCGTTAATGAGTCAGTGGGATGATTACTTTAGATCTTGTTAGCTTTTTCTTTTTTTTTTCCACGAAACGTGTGGATAATCCAATTATACAAGCTAAGTAACTTATTTTCAGTGTCACAATTTAGAATAATTTTAGTACACTCAGTGTCGTAATATGTCACAGGACAAGGAGCATGCGCGAAAAGATAGGGTTCAACAGCGTTCAGGTCAGCAGATCACACTTTACATTTCACAAACATGCCAAGTCAAATCATAATGCTGTGGCTACAACACACATGCACAACAATGACACATTTCCACACCATAAACAAGCCACTGAAACCCCACGTCCAGACCACTCCCGCCAGGACCTTCATTCACTTGACCGCGGATGTGTAACACACGTCATTCATTTTGTCCACGACGTCCGTTTAACTGTCAGTATAAACGGCAGACACACAATCCGCCCAGGGATTTCAGATCCCAACAGCAGGTCGACAGTGGCTGTCAGATGGAAGAGACTTGTGCAGCCAGGAAGGGATCCAAGCGTCTCGGATAACTGTCAGTAGATGTCCCATATTCTCATGGAGTGGGCACATCCAGGTCATCTAATGACAGGTCTGGAGGACTTCTGATGCAGTTGTTTCTTGTCGATATGAGTTATGAGGTTCAGGGTGGAAAGTGGTTTTGCATTATGCAGATATACGTATACGCCCCCTCTGAAGGAATAGCCTGTAGTGTAGCTACAGACTGTGGTTATACACTTTACATCTCAGGAAGATCGGTGTTTGACATCCCCCCCCCCTCTCTCTCTCTCCCTCTCCCTCTCTCTCTCTGCCTGTCTGTCTGTCTCTGTCTGTCTCTCAGTCTCTCTCTCTCTCTCCCTTCCTCCCTCTGCGCGCGCGCGCGCGCGCGCGCGCGCGCGCGTGTGTGTGTGTGTTTGTGTGTGTGTGTATTTGAGTGTGTGTGTGTGTGTGTGTGTGTGTGTGTGTGTGTGTGTGTGTGTGTGTGTGTGTGTGTGTTTTTGTGAAGGCGAATGGGGGTTTGTATGGGTGTGCCCGTGAGTATTTGTAGGTCTGAGAGAGAAAGATAGAGAGACACAGAGAGAGACAGAGAGATAGAGAGAGACAGAGAGAGAGACAGATAGACAGAGAGAGACAGACAGACAGACAGACAGACAGAGAGCGAGAGAGACAGACAGACAGACAGACAGACAGACAGACAGACAGAGAGAGAGAGAGAGAGAGAGAGAGAGAATCGTTAAACCTATTGTAGACCCCTCCTTCCCTTCCCCCTCTACCCCTCAAACCTGACCTCTTCCAGGACACACACACACACACACACACACACACACACACACACACACACACACACACATGCGAATAAGACTGGGTTTTTTGTTTTGTTCTTAGAGAATACAAGACAATGTATCGTTTGTTCCCTAGTTTAGAGTGAAAACTATTTCATCACGAGAGCTATAGCCCTGATAACGATCGTACCCTCTTGCGCACTACTACTATCATGAAAGAGAATTTTGAAGATACAGCACTTCTGTTAATTTTTTACTCTATTAAAACGTTTTTTTTTTAATATGCTGAGCTACCGAGAGAGAGAGAGAGAGAGAGAGAGAGAGAGAGAGAGAGAGAAGAGAGAGAGAGAGAGAGAGAGAGAGAGAGAGGAGAGAGAGAGAGAGAGAGAGAATGACGCGAGATAGAGTGGGGGGATATGACCACAACTAAACAAAGTGGTGTGCTAGAGAGAAGAAAAAGTGTGTTACTGCCTATGTAACCGAATTATGGTAACCGAATTTATAATTCAAAGTATAAACTTAGTTTTATCTGGACATAGCATAAAATCGTCCCTAGTAGCGACCAACGGCGTTTTCCTTTTCGCACGGACAACTCTATCCATCTGCGCTCCGTGTGGCTGACACTTCATTTTTCCACTTGTCGGTTCTTGCATTTTCTAGAGGTGAGGATGATGACACACTTTGCTGAAATAACTTCTTCTACTGTTAATACCAAGATGGCACTTGATACATACCAGTCAAGGGCACGGGTAGGGGACTGGATTTTGTGAAGGAGAGCTGAATAGTGTCAGCACTCAACGGGGAGGACAGAGAGAGAGAGAGGGGGGGAAGAGTTGGGGGGAGGGGAGAGAGATGGAGCGAGAGAGGGAGAGAGAGAGAGAGAGAGAGAGAGAGAGAGAGAGAGAGGAGGGGAGGGATAGGATAGGAAAAAGGGAAAGGAGGTGGAATATGAATGGAAGAGTTCTACATCATTCTATTTATTGACAGCTCAGTCTCTGCTAAAGGGGACTCGACTTCCCTTTGCAGATTAGGTGCAGTGCATTTCAAAGGGAAAAAAAGGCTAAACAAGAAAAAAAAAAAGAAAAAAAAACGGGTAGTGCATTTTATCGGATTGACTTGCCATGCTTTGTTTTTTCTTTTCCTTCACTGCAACGAGGTTTTCAGATTTTGTATCCCAAATGTATTACAAAAAAAAAAAAAAAGAGAGAGAGAGAGAGAGAGAGAGAGAGAGGGGAGAGAGAGAGAGAGAGAGAGAGACAGAGAAACAGACAGACAGACAGACAGACAGAGAGAGAGAGAACATTTGTCAAATGTTTTCTCATAATATCATGTTAATACCTAAAACCATTCTTGTTCCAGAAGAGATATTAGTAAACATAAAACTGATGGACAACAATTTATGTTACCTGTACATATATGTTTAAATCACAACACAATCACACTACGCATCTATGTCTTCAACAAAAAAAAAAAAAAAAAAAAAAAAATATATATATATATATATATATATATATGTATGTATGTATGTATGTATGTATACTGCGTCAGCTCGTGCACAGGTAATTAGTCATATTCTGCACCGAAAACTTCTTTGTCTGTAGTCTTTAAAGGCACATTAGCTGTAGATTCAAAGTTTAGAAAGAGAGAGGGTTATCTACCGCCAAGGACACAGACAGAGTACAGGGACTAAACACACCTGCATTTCGATCTGTTGGGTCTTCTTCAGGCGAAAAACAAAATTTGTATTATATAATTTAGAAAGACAGGGGTTTAGTTACCACCAAGGACACAGAAGAAGACCATAGAGGTCAAAATGCATTTCGACCTCTGGGTCTTCTTCAGGCGAAAACAAATTTATGTTATATAATTTAGAAAGAGAGGAGTTTAGTTACCACCAAGGACACAGAAGAAGACCCAAGAGGTCGAAATGCATTGTGTCTAGTCCTTTACTCTGTTTGTCTGTGTCCTTGGCGGTAACTAATCGCTCTCTTTCTAAATTTTGCCTCATTTTCTTCCCTCAGTCACTCTGTTTTTGAAACTATAGATTCAAACTGCTCTGAAATCCCTGACTGTTGTACTAGTTGCATTAAAAACTAAATTATAAACTTGTCGTCGCTATTTAGATGTCTGGAAATCTTCACAGGAAGCAATCTGAGTTACGGTTCGATTTCAATGAATTACGGTTCGCCGTTTTCCAAGGGACAAAAGCAGATGGGTGGACAGGCCCAAAGCCCGTTTTGCCTCATCAGTCAGCTCAACAGTTCAGAAATAGAATTTCCCTAAGCCAAGTTGTGAAAAACGGTGCGCCTGTGTTGCAGACTGTCGATATCCCGATCGTTATCCTGGCGTGAACTTCCAATCAAACTTTTGACTGTCCAGATTTATTTACTTGGTTATAAAGTGAGAAAGGGTAATTTTTATTTACACTGGTAAGGCAGGCGTTACCTTCTGATTTTTTTTTTTTCAGAACAGGCCGATTAGAGAGAGATACATATGTTTGAAAAGTGAATGCTGTGACTGGCCACAGACTTCGCTATGTTCAATTCTCAGACAACTTACTTAACCGCGACCACTTGACCGCGATGGCATGAGAGTATTTAGCTCGATCTTTAAGTCATCTCCATTGAAGGGGCTATGCTCGATAGAGAAGACGAGTTGTATCCTGCATTGACGTCAGCTACGACGTAGGGCAGGCACACAGTCTCGTGTCAAATTAGATAAACAAATAATAGCAACCTTTGATCTGAAAATTCTTTAGCCTTGAATTAAGGTTTTTGGTGTATGATGTATGTTTCAGATAGTTATGTCTAAACTCATGCTGTCAAAGAGAAAAACAAAAGAAAAAGTTATATACATAAAAAAATGAACACTTGCAATTATAAATAGAAATCTTGCAGGCAAAAGTTTCAGAGCGTTTTTCCTTTTTCTTTTCTTCTTTTTTCTGTTTTTAGCCAATCATTTTCTTTAAGGGGTCCTTCAAGCAAAATGTCGTAAAAATCTCCCCCCAAAACTCATCACTGAAAACAAAAAATCATTAAAAAAAAGAAAAAAAAAAAAGAAAAGAAACACACAGACACAGTTCTCGTCGTGCCTTTTCTTCATGAGTATAGAACAGGATGTTACCTTTCACTGATACATTGACTCGCATGATACACCTATACACTTCCTTACCTCAATAGCTTTCAGTAATATTTTAATGTCAGTCAGGTTATCTTCCATCAACTGCAACACATTGTTTTATTATAAAACAATCAGTATTGCTCCCTCATAACAGAACACAAGCTGCAACCATTTCGGACATAAGCAGATTTTCTCTTTCTTTTTTTTCACATCATTACTACCTCTACCATGGTGTGTACGCTTCCATCCACGTCCATAGGCTTGGTTTCTTTTCATATGTCAGCATGGTAAAACATATACTACTACTGAACTTGTTTTCACCAAACTTGGTTGAAAGATGGGATACTATCCATGAAGAAACCCACTGAATTTAGATGCAGGCTTGTGGTGCACATTTGTATCAAATGGTGATTCAGTATCCATAAATCAATATTGTTTGAAAATTTCCCCCTGAAAATTGCCACTGTGAAGTTACTTTTTTCAGAGTTGATTACTGTCTATCGAGTCATATATCTTCAGGGAATGTTAAAACTTTCTTGTGATGTAAATAGTAACATTCCAACTTTCCCATACCGTATCTAAAAATGTATAAAAGTATCGCTCAGCTGGTAGAGCGTTGGAATCACGATAATAAAGATCCTGGAGTTGTGGGTTCAAATGTCTATTGGGCCTATTCAGTACAGGTGGGTTTTCCCCTTGGTGCTACCATTGGTTCTGACTCTGTTTCCTGAAAAGTCCTTCGAATGAGACTGTGTACAGAGGTTCCATGCTTGAACGCATAGTAACATATATCGCATATGTAAAGTCCCATTTCAACTGTCAAGAAAGAAGGCCCAATTGGCCATCAGTATGGACGACAGAGAGACAGCAAGCATCCTCCGTGAAAAATCGGCGCAATAAGTGAAGCAAAACTGAGTGACTTATATTCGATTGAATGATATGGAATACGAATAATTAGCTTCTGTCAGTTTTTACCCAGGTAGGCATCCCGTTGTGTAAACAAGAGCGCGGTTATAAAACAAAGAGCTTGGTCATCTAACCAAGAACAGGCGCTATGTAAGTACTCTCAATAATGACATAGGACATGACTTTTCACAGTCTATACTTGCTACCCCCTCCCTAGGCAAAAAGGTAAATTGCATTTCCATTCATGAAGTTACTTGCACGCTGAAATTTAAAATTCTTTTTTTGGAATGAAAACCTACCTGCCCAGACAACTTTATGCTCCATCATTGCAGTAAACATTTTTAGGGAAAGGGATAAGGGTGCCCTACATATTGGTGTACATCTGTGTCAAAGGGCGGCGCGTTACTGTTTGACCTTAACATACCAAAGGACGGCAGAAGTCTGCGCTCTCC
>JADBJO010024919.1:20000-24496 GCA_016801955.1 Conus betulinus
GTTGTTATATACTTTACATACCAGGAAGATAGGCACTCGACATTCTCTCTCTCTCTCTCTCCTCTCTCTCTCTCTCTCTCTGTGTCTCTGTGTCTGTCTGTCTCTGTCACGCCTGTCAGTCTGTCTGTGTGCCTGTCTCTCTGTAAGTGTGTGTGTGTGTGTGTGTGTGTGTGTGTGTGTGTGTGTGTGTGTGCGTGTGTGTTGTGTGTGTTGTGTGTGTGTGTGTGTGTGTGTGTGTGTGTGCGCGCGCGCGCGCGCGCGCGCGTGTGCATGCATCTTTGCATGTATATAGTATGAGTTGTGTATGTTATGTTTGTGCGTGTGAGTACGCGTGTATGCGTATGTTTGCATGTCTCAGAGAGAGAGAGAGAGAGAGAGAGAGAGAGAGAGAGGAAGAGAGAATCAGCGTGTTTGTCCATGGTTGTTGACCTATTGTAGACCTCTTCTTCGCCTTCCCCTCATACCCGTCAAACCAACCCCTTCCCACACACGCACATACATAGACTGGTCTTTTAAATGTTTTAGAAAGTACAAGACAAATTATGTCTTGGTCCCTACTTTAGAGTAAAAACTTTGGAATAATTGAGACATGACCCTGATAATGAGAGTACCCTCTTCCACACCACTACTACGAGGGAGAAGTTCTGTTGCTATTAATCAGAGCAAGACATGATACTGCCGAGAGAGAGAGAGAGAGAGAGAGAGAGAGAGAGAGGAGAGAGTCATGAAAAGGTATGCTACGTTTTATCATAACGTCGAATTAAATTGTCCCTTGTAGCGAGAGAGACCAGCACTATTTCTCTCTTGCACGGACAACTCTACCCATCTCCGCACGCTCCAGACAGGTCTAAGAAAGCTGGTGGCTGGAGACGTTTGGTTTGTGGCGGAAATTTCATTTTCCGCTTGACAGCGTTCCCATTTCTAGAGGTGGAAATGCCGACACTTTGTGGGAATAGTTCTTTTCCTGTTGATACTGAGAAGGTACTTAATACTTGACCGCCGAGGGGACGGGATAGGAAATGGATCTGGGAACGTAGGGGGACTAAAGAATCAACAGAACCGGGAGCAGAGCGAATGAGTGAGCGAGCGAGCGAGGAGAGAGAGAGAGAGAGAGAGAGAGAGAGAGAGAGGGGGAGGGAGGGAGGGAGGGAGAGAGAGAGAAGGTAAGAAAAGGGAGAAAAGCGGTGAGATATGAATGCAAGCGTTCTTCATAATAAAGCAATGCCTATTTATTAACAGCTCAGTCTGTGTTGAAGGGGACTCGGCTTCTCCCTTTTGCTGCTGATTAGGTGTGGTGCATTTTGTACGATGGACTGGACATGTTTTCGTTTGCTTTTTATCATTAGTCCATGACAATAAACAGAAGACAGAGATAGAGATAGAGAGACAGACAGACAGAAACAGACAGACAGAGGCAAAGAGGCAGAGAGACAGACATACACAGACAGACGGACATACATACTTTCAAACAGACAGATAGTGATAGAGAGAAACAGAGAGACAGAGGCAGAAACAGGGGCACAGACAGAGAGATAGGGATAGAGACAGAGACAGAGAGAGACAGTAAGACAGGCCACAGAGTGAGAGACAGAACAGACAGAAAGAAAGAGAGAGGGAGGGGCAGCGAGCAGAGAGAGAGAGAGAGAGAGAGAGAGAGAGAGAGAGGGGGGGGGGGGGGGGAGAGAGAAGGTAGGAAAAGAGAGAAAGCGGTGAGATATAAATGCAAGCAATGCCTATTTATTAACAGCTCAGTCTCTGTTGAAAGGGACTCGGCTTCTCCTTTTGCTGATTAGGTGTGGCGCATTTTGTAAGATGGACTGGACATGTTTCATTTGCTATGTTATTATCATTAGTCCATGACAATAAACAGAAGTCAGAGATAGATACATAGAGACAAACAGACAGACAGACAGAGGCAAAGAGGCAGAGAGACAGAGACATACATGCATACAGACAGGACAGACGGACATACATACATTCAAACACGACAGACAGACAATGATAGAGAGAAACAGTGAGACAGACAGAGACAGAAACAGGGACACAGACAGAGAGATAGGGATAGAGACAGAGACAGAGAGAGACAGTTAGACAGGCGGACAGACAGCAAGAGACAGAACAGACAGAAAGAAAGAGAGCGAGGGAGGGGGGCAGAGAGAGAGAGAGAGAGAGAGAGAGAGAGAGAGAGAGAGAGAGAGAGAGAGAGAGAGGAGAACATACGTTGAATATCATCTTTCAGTATCGTATTGACATTTGAAATATTAGTCGTAATTAGAAAGCATCAAGTAAAAGTAAAATGAAGGACGACGATTTTTTAATGTTACTTTTAGGTGTATGTTTACATCATAACGTGTGGCACATCACGCGTCTCTTCCTTCGACTGTCAAAATGATGCTACGCCAACTCTAAATCATATCAAGTGTTCCGTGCACCGGAAATCTTCCCTGCACGCACAGTCTCGCTACTGGAGGTAACAAAGGCAGCAACTTGGAAATTCTGTCACTTGAAGCTCGCGTTTGATACATGAGGTATTTAATTAACTTTTTGATACGCGAGATATGTCGATCTGGCAATGTCTTGCTGAAGGCAATAAAGGAGAAAACCAGAGTTAAAAGATAGTTCCAATTGCAATTAGTAATACGAAGCTATAATCGCAAGTTTTAAAGTGTTATTTGATTCTGTTTTTGGTGTATTACTTCCGTCCTAGAAGACCTTTAAGTGTCATAATCCGTTTGCCTTTTGTTCAGATCTGATTTCAACAATCTACGCAAAGAATCTAAAACCAATTCCAATGTTGCCTTTTTTTGTCTTTAGTACAGACAGAATGTTTATGCTTCAACGATACACTCACTCAGACCTGCTCAATATAATCACACATTTTTGTTTAGTTTTTTTCTTTGTCTGTTTTAATACAAGCGCTAAGAGTATTCTCCATTGACCGCAACACATTGTTTGGCCACAAGAGGGCGTTCTGCTATCTCATGACAGAACACCAGGTCTATCAGTTTGAGGCAGTTGCAGTTTTTTTTTTCTCACACATCCCTATTTCCTTCTCCAGGTGCATATATTTTCAGCCGCGTGCACTTGTTTGTCAGCAAGATTACACAAAAAGTACGCTACCAATGTTCGCCAGAAATGAATAGAAACATGTAATAAGCTTCATAATCGAACTCATTTAATTTTGATTCAGATCCGTGGTGCAGATTTGGATCAAATAATGGATCAAGTACTCATACAATACATGATTACAGATGTTCCCCAGAATACAAACACCATGAAGTCCACTGCCTACCAGCTGATAACTATTTGTAAGGAAATACATTTTCATGAAATGTTTAAAACTTTGCAGTGGAGTAAACAGTGGCATTGGAACTTTTCCATACGCTTTACAAAGTACACAGGAACAACTCGGCTGAGTGCCGATCTAGCGATCGGGTGATCCCAGGACTGTGGGCTCCAATGTCCCTTGGACCGATTCAGAAAGGGAGGAGTCTTCCCTCAATGTCAACATTGGCCCTGACTCCGTTTACAGTAGAATCCCTCAAATAAGATGTTCCCCTGTTGTTCCATGGTTGAATGCATGCGTAAACGTTCGCGCCAACTTTCGGAAGAGAAAACCAGTTTGGGCATCAGTGTGGACGATGCATATTCATACATCATGTTCCTCCAAGAAAAATCGACAGAATATGTGAAACATTCAACACTAATATTAGACTGAATGGCATGGAAAACGGAAGTTCAGCACGAGCAAATAGCTCTTCAGGTGGATGTACCTTGGAAGGCAGCCCGAAAGTATAAATGAGGGCGTGGATTGAAAGGGCTCTGGTCAAGGACGAGTGCTGAACAAGTATTCTCAATGATAACATAGGAAATTACTCTTTCATTGCATACTTACTATTCCTTCGCGTTTCAAAAGAAAAGTTACAGCTCCATTTATGAGGGTTTGTACAGAGGAGTTTGAGATAGATCTTCAAATAAAAGTATACCACTGAAATCTATTTATTCTCCATCAGTACATAAGCACATCATTTGGGGTGAAGGAGTGGGGGTTTCTTGCAATTGGCCTGGATCATTATGAAAGGGTGGAAAAGGTCTACACTCTATCGAGTGCTCTCCTACTTGGTATTGCAATCGTCTCCTTTTCAATTCCTCAGAAATGGAACGATGAGACAATACGTGGCACACCATGCTTAATCATAAACTGTTTTCCTTTATACCTGCACATGCCATTCACATTTTCAGATGGAGTGAAGCAGGGCTATATGCAAGAAGTACAGCAATTAGATACAGAAACAGATATACAAACACAGTGTTATTATGAAAATACAGGCCGTAGAACTGACGGAAATGGGGAGACTAAAGGTAGCATACAAACAAGTGAAAAAGTAAAACATACAAACCACGCAACTTTTCCTGGACTAGCATAATCGTGACGCAAAGATCACGTCAATGAGTCGTAATGAGGTGAATGAAGTCTCATCGTCTTCTCCAACGCA
>JADBJO010024920.1:0-2500 GCA_016801955.1 Conus betulinus
GGTCCTACTTAGGTGGCGTCCTGTGCAGAACAGGCACCTCTGGACAACGCCGAAGTGAGTTAACAGCAGTGCAGTGTCTCCTCTTGCGGGTTGCCTCATGACGACTTGACGTTAAGTTTCTCTGTGGAATGTTGGTGGCCGGGGTGAAAAAAAAAAAACAACCAACAAATAAACAAAAGCTGGTCTTGTAATCCTCAGCAAACAGGTCATGTTTTCACAGCACCTGTTTGTTTTGTTTGTCTATCAGCAAGATTACGCATAAACCACTATGCTGATATTGAAAAAAATTGATTGAAAATAGAATGCGTCCCAAGGACGAACCCACTGACACGCGGTGTAGATCCAGTAACTGTTCGGCTGTGACAGGGCACTGCGCTCTCTCCCATCCAGTTTATGACTATGCTTAGCTAAGCTGTAGAAAAAAAATCAATGATCAAAATACGCCGATCTATCACAATTAGGAATGACATCTCCCTTCTGTCCCCCATCCCCTCCCGCCCCCTGTCTCCCATAACTCGGTGTTCAATCATCCAAATTATCATGTATTTTGAAATACTTTCTCTGTCATCCGGTCTCTTTTCATAAGAAAAAAAAAGCTCAAAGTAACTGCTCTTTTTTTTTTCTTTGACTGGAGAACTGTGATGTTGTGCATTGGATCCAGGTTAGCAGCCTCAGAACAAAACAAACAAACAAACAAGCAAAAAAAACAAACAAAAGAAAGGAGATTATGGAATTTCCCGACTTCCTTGGCCTTCTATCCACAAGACAAGTCGCTATAGGCTCCGATTGGAAGATTGGATCCCGTAAAAGTCAAATGTTTTCTCATCCCGTGAAGAGTGTTACTTACGTTTCTCATTCAACATTGCGAGTGTCCGTTTCTCTCGGGCCTGTTTGACGCCACCAGTGGTTTGTTTGTTTGTTTGTTTGTTTTTTGAATGTTTTGTCAGGTAAACCGAAAAGCAATTAGCTTTTCAGGGAGTCCCGAGCTATGGTGGGCTATTTTTCGCCATCCTCGTCAACTACTGTAATGAAAATGTTTCATATGCCCTTCAGGATATGACATTGAAGATGGAGCAGAAAAAAAAAATTAGAGATTCACAGAGAAGAGAATTCCTAGATAATTCGTGAGGACTTTGCAATTGCAAAATTCGAAAAGAGAACAAGGAAAGTAAATCAATCTGTAGTAATGAGAAGCCTTAATGACACTGTATGACCGTTTTAGATGATCGCATCAAGCGTAAAATATAAATCAGCCCCACATTTGCCCAAAGATACTCACGTTTGAATATTCATTTATCTATTATTTACTTATCAATTTATACATTTGCCTGTTTGTTTGCTTACTATTTTATTTATTTATTATTTGTTTGCTTACTTATTTCTGCTAAAGATAAATACATTCGCTGACTGCTTTACGACTGAAGTCAGGTAATGACAGCTTCCATGCAAATACCCATTTAAAAAATCATTCTAGACAAACAGATAAACAGTCAGACAGACAGTCAGATTTACGGGCAGACAGACTTGCAGGCAGACGGAAATGTGCACTCATTTAGTCTGAATTCATGATACGGAAATCTCTGGAACTGAATAACTGATGGCTTTTGTGCATATTCTAAGTAAACAAAACTTACATTTTAAATATGTCCGACTAATCGATTACTCAGGTGATTTAGACAGAGATTACAAAAAAGCTTACGTGTCGATTAACTCTGTTTGATCAGAATATTAGATTTGGACTTTCTATAGCCCCCCCCCCCCCCCCCCCCCATCCCCATCCCCAGTCAATCTTCTTCCCCTTCCCGCCCCCAAAAAGGTACAAAAATGACACAAGCACCAAGCAAATAACTTTGCCGAGAGAAAAAAAAAGTGAAATATGAAATAACCAGGTACAACATATACGACGCATGTTTTCTTAATGATAGCAATAATAAAACCGTATAGTGTAAAGAATAATAGATTCTATATTTGAAAAAGCAAAAACAGAACAATATATAACAAACAAAAATAGACAAACAAACAAGGTACAAAATATGCGACGCATGTTTTCCTAATGATAGCAATAAAAAAAAACGTATAGTGTAAAGAATAATAGATTCTGTATTTGAAAAAACAAAAACAGAACAATACATAACAAACAAAAACAAAACAGAAAAAAAACACATAAAACAAGAAAATCTACATTTCCCAGCAAGAACAGCGTCTGATTTTGTTTCCAACTTAATGAGATGTTTAAGTATAATGAAATACTTGTCGTTTACCTTCAGATTGACGTCACATTCTGAATGTTGTTTATCAGATATAGTCCATGTGTAAATTATAGGGCGACAAAAAGAAAATGGAAAGCTAGTCCTTTTCGGTTTTTTTTCTCTTTTCATAAAAATTTTTTCATACATGAAGGTGGAGTAACCTTTAAATGTAACGTTAATAAAAAAAAATCCTGAATTTTTCCTTCGGTTGGGAAAGAAGTGGGGAGGGGAGAGTGGTGGGGGAGTGGGTG
>JADBJO010024920.1:7500-10000 GCA_016801955.1 Conus betulinus
GATACAAAAATCAAACAGAATTGAGTAAATATATTTGGAAACTCAAAGATAAAAAAATAGACTACTACAACATATCCTGGAAAATCTTTAAAAAGAGCTGCATCATATAATAACATTTCAAAAAGATGTAATCTATGTCTACACAAAAATATATGATATTATGCAAACCACAATTAGCAACTCTAAACACCAGGATAGAAATGGTTAACAATTGCAGACACAAATGGAAGTTCCTATCAGCGCACAGAAAAAAAAAAAAACACATGTAAAACACTGACTGCACGTGATGGCAGACAGCGAACACCTATAAAAACACTGACAGCACTGACCCCCCATATCCTGACGACTGCACCAGCAAGAAACAGCGCTGTAGATTTTAATGCTACAATTTAATCAAATTTTAACAAATACATATATATATATATATATATTTAACAAATAAATATATATATATTTGAGAGAGAGGAGGGAGGGAGGGATATATATATATATATATATATATATATATATATATATATATAGAGAGAGAGAGAGAGAGAGAGAGAGAGAGAGAGAGAGAGAGAGAGAGAGAGAGAATCTTTAAGAAGTGGAGTTCCTATTACTCAACCAACTTTTTCAACTGAACACAATTCAAACGTATCCATGTAAACACAAAAAACTGTTTCACAAATTTCACCACCTTTGAGAGAGAGAGAGAGAGAGAGAGAGAGAGAGAGAGAGAGAGAGAGAGAGAGAGAGAGAGAGAGAGAGAGAGAGAGAGCAAACAACAACAACAACAACATCAACAACAAAACACAAAGAGAATGTGGCAAGTAATTACTGTATAACATACTTGCTTGTCTTTCCACATAAAACCACCACAACAACAACAACAAAAGAGATGCTTCATCTTTCGACATGAAATGCAAAGAGATTTACGTCACGCGTAAAGAACACGATTAATTTATGATGATGTTTACAAGACAGATTGGTTTCTTTATTTGTTCACGTTTTTTTTCATCTTCAGGCATCCTATCTCACAACACAAGTTCTTTATCAGTTCATGCAATCACTCTAACCAGCACAGTTTGCACTAGGATGCTGTGTGCTGTTGTTCTTTTCTTTCTTTCTTTCTTTGTTTTTGTTTGTTTCTTTTCTTTTTTTTTCCTTATATTTTTCGTGTGTATATTAACCAGTTTATGTATTTACTTACATTTCAACACACGCTATCTACAAGACATCAACTTTAAAGTCATCATCATTCATTTATGTATGTAGTTTTTTTGTTCACTTATCCATGGATTTATTTATTCTCACTTCCTTTTTGATGCCGATGCTGAGCTGCCTTCCAATCAAAGCGCGGGAAGCGAATTATTCATTCATTTATCTATTTTTCTTTTACATTTACAATCTATTCAGTGTGGCGATGCTGCTGCCTCTCGGTAAAATTGTGAGAGCTATCCTTATCGATTAATTCATCAATTCATTTATTATGATTTATCTTATCTATCACTTATTTCATTTACTTACTCATTTATTTCATTCGTATTTATTTACTTATTTATTCGTGGATCTATTTTTGATAATACTACTGTTTCCAAGAAAGTGCGGAAGCGTCGAAGGTGTGATCATGTAGGGTTTTTTTTTTTTTTTTTTTTTTTCACTTAGTCGTCAAGACTGATACTTTTCGCATCCACTGCAGAGTCTGTGAAGACGTCATTTTGAGAAAGATTTATTTCTTTACTTTGATTATTTACGCCCACGTTGCCACATTATCGACAGAGTGTGTGAAGACGTCATGTGTGTGGGGGGAGGGGGGGGGGGGGGGGGGGGGGGGGGGGGGGGGGGGGGGGGGGGGGGGGGGGGGGGGGGGGGGGGCATTTATCTATTAATTAAATCTATTCATGCCGGCGCTATTAAAGCCAGGTTAGACACGATGAAGACGTCGGGGGGGGGGTGGGGGGGGGGGGGGGGGGGGGGGAGGGGGGGGGGGGGGGGGGGGGGGGGGGGGGGGGGGGGGGGGGGGGGGGGGTATTGATGTTATTAATTCTATTTACGACGGATCGAATAAAGCCAGGACGCAAAACGTATTAAGACATCATATAGGAACGTTTATGGATTCATCAAATTTATTTACACCGGCGCGGCTACATCCTCGACAGGTTTCATGAAGACTGGGTAATTTATTAGATTTTATTGGATGCCCATGCTCGTAGATCAAAGACAGATGAGTGTGACGACGTCACATGGGGCAAAATGTTACATGGGGACGCCATATGGGAAATGTTAACTTATTCATCAGATTTATTTATGCCGATGCTGTCTCATACAGGAGGAGAAAATGTAAATGTGTCTTATGGAGACGTTAACCTATTACATTTATCTGTACTAACGCTGCAACATCCACAAACGATTGGAGGAGGGAGGAAACAGTAAAATGATAGAGAAGGATGTCGATCTCTTGTCATCTTCCTACGCCACTGTGTCTGTTTCGTTTGTGTGTGTGCATGTGTACTTTTTT
>JADBJO010024920.1:15000-24494 GCA_016801955.1 Conus betulinus
GACTGGCTTATGGTTTGCCAGCTGTTCATGGGCTGGCTGTCCACCTCCCTTCGGCACTCGTGGCATCAAATTGTCAAGTTTAAAGCAGACAAACACACACACAGAGGTTCACGCGCGGGCAAAGACTACATGCAAGTAGTAGGCCGACCTTGATAAACAGTGGACAAGAAGAAATTGGCATACGTGGTTACCTGAGATGGCACACCAATCGACTGAACAATTCTCTCGCCAAATGGAAGTGGTTAATCACCTACGCCAGCGAACAGGAATCCGACAAAGGCAAATAGAGCAAAAAAAAAAAAAAAAAACCGAGGCGTGATATGAATCCTGTTCCCACAATATCTTTGGGCGGATAGACCCAGTCCATGTGTTGATCAAATAAACCAAAAAAAAAAAAAAAAAAAAAAAAAAAAAAAAAAAAAAAAAAAAAAAAAAAAGCTAGCAAACAAACAAACAAACCCGCCACAAATGTAAAGCAATGTAACATCACCTATGGCATAACAGCTACACTGTTAAACATTTGTATCGAAGGAATATGCAAGACAGAACATAGAGCCCCTCGTGTGATGTAGCATGCATTAAATGTGTCCAAGGAACATGCCAGAATAATCACGTTTGCCTCACCTGCTGCAAAAACAGGGATAGTGTCGACAGAGTGAATCAGAGGAACATGCTAAACAAAGCAGCCTTCCCTGTGTGACAGCCGGCACAGTGTACCCAGAACCACTGGTGGCAAGACAGCCTCATGGCCTGTCATACATAGGATTCTTTCCGACCACTTTAAAGCACAGTAACTCTCGCCTCCACAAACTCGGTTTGCGAAGAAAAAAAGACTGCAACAAATCAGAACGGATAAGGTCTCTCTCGAAGCCCGAACTGTAGGGGTACCACGTGACGACTGAGAGAGAGAGAGAGAGAGAGAGAGAGAGAGAGAGAGAGAGAGAGAGAGAGAGAGAGAGAGAGGAGAGAGAGAAAGAGGAGAGGGAGAGTCGAGAGAGAGAAGAGAGAAAGAGAGAGAGAGAGAAGAAAGAGAAAGAGAGAGAGAGAAGAGAGAGAGAGACAGGGAGAGAAAGAGAGAGAGAGAAAGAGAGAGAGACAGAGAGAGAGAGAAGGAGAGAGAGAGAAAGAGAGAGAGAGAGCGAGAGAGAGAGAGAGAAAGAGGAGAAAGAGAGAGGGAGAGAGGAACAAGAAGAAGAAGGGAATGCCATTCACAGCGTAAAGTTCTGCCACACAATCAGGAAAAAAGTAAAATAAAATGAAATAAAATAAAATCAGAACAGGTAAATGGATAATAAATAAATAAATGAATGAATGAATGAATGAATGCATAAATACATAAATAAACATATGAATAAAAAAAAGACAGAAAAGAGGAAGGAAAGAAAGAAAGAACGAAAAAAAAAAAGAAGGAAAGTAAGAGAAAAGAAAGAAGAAAGAAAGGAGAGTAAGAAAGAAAGAAAGAAAGAAGGAAAAGGAAAAAAAGAAGGAAGGAAGGAAGGAAAGAAAGAAAGAAAGAAAAAAAGAAAAAAAAGAACGAAAGAAAGAACACCATGGAAGCACATTTGAGGTAGTAGAAATCCTGGAGGTTTACACCGAGTCAAGCAGTGACTCACGCTTGCCTGAACACGGGAGTTATCGGCACTGGCTGAAGCAGCGACAAGCAGTTCTCTTTCCTTGGTTCCTTGGGCAGCCGAAATCTGGCGTTGAGAGAAGGGCGAGATGAGACAAACTAAGGGCGACTCCTCTCTCTCTCTCTCTCTCTCTCTCTCTCTCTCTCTCCATTGTTTTCTTATTGAACATATGACGATTTGCTTTTTGGTTCACGTATTATACTAGTTTTACAGTTATTGTGCTGTGTACGTTCACACCCCCTTCGTTATGGGCTATGGCCTATTACCAAAAAAACGAAATCTGAATCTCTCTCTGTCCTCCTGGAAGCCTCTGCTCTTTGCTGTCTAGCACTCTCTGATGCTGTCTGCACACATCCGAGTCCCACGCACTGCCACTCGTCTCAAGCTCCCCTCATTACCCCCACGACCCGCCGTACCTCACCCCTTATCGTGCAGACCCCAACTCGTTTTCACACAGACAAAAAAAACCCCCTCGTTTACCCTACCTCCCGAATTACCTTAAAGTAGCTGAATCTGATCTGCCTGTCCCTGAGGCGACCCCACGGTCCCCCCGTCTGTTCCCTTCTGCTCCCCCCCTGACCTCTCCCTCCAAATCCCACCCCCCATAGGCCGCCCATCCCTCTCACTCCGTCCGTCTCTCTGCCTCCCCTCAGTCGACTGTCCCTCTCCTCGGGTCTCACTCTCATGCCTCACTGTATCTGTAATCTCGGTCCTCATTTCTGCTGTCTTCCACCTCTGTCCCCTGTCTGCCTCCACTCTATCTACTCACCCCTCCTCCGCTACCCCTCTCCCCTCTACCGACCCTCCTCTCCCTCTCGCTCCTCTCTCTCCCTCAATGTGTCGTATTGCCCCCCCCACCCATGGCCACGCCCCCCACCCCCATTAGGCTCTCTCCTTCTTTCCAGTTTCCCAGCCGCCCCTACGTAATATCACCAACCCCCACCCGCAGCATCCGACCCACTACTCACGATTATACCCATATGATCCCCAAAGGAACCCACCCGCTGTCACCCTCTGTCTGTCTGTATCCCCTTCCCCTCCCTAATCTCTCCATCTTCTCTTTCCCTCTCATCCTCTTCTTCTCTCTCCCTCTCTCTCCGGACCCATGCCTCTCTCTCTTCTTTCCTACCAAGTTTCTCTTCTCCCCCCCCCCCCCACCCAACCCCCCCCCCCCCCCCCCCCCACTCACACTCACCCAAGCTTCTCTCAGTCGCCCCGTTGTTTGGCTCCATGTAAAGCAAAGTCGATCGTCGTTGGAATGTGATGTCACGTAATCTGAGAGGTGTGCGCACGTGTGTGTGTGTGTGTGTGTGTGTGTGTGTGTGGTGTGTGTGTGTGTGTGTGTGTGGTGTGCGTGCGCGCGCGCGCGCGTGTGTGTGTGTGTGCGTGCGTGCGTGTGTGTGTGTGCGCGCGCGGGCGTGTGAGTGTGTGTGTGTGTGTGTGTGTGTTGTGTGTGTGTGTGTGTGTGTGTGTGTGTGTGTGTGTGTTTCCATATTCAGTATCCTGTCTTAAAATCGTAATCTTTCAGTCACTGCAGCACCGTCACAATTAAGACTCTTTCGATCGTCGCACAAGCATCGCAAGGTCGCAATGTTTCTACACATATACAAGAACATCCTGTGCAGCTGTATCAACATTCGGCTGAGTTCCATTCTGTTTTGACAGAGCATCATTTCAAACTCTAAAGCCACCCAAGGAAGATAAAGATCAGCTCACTCGCTAAACTTAACAGAAACAAAGTAACCCACGCCCAAGTGCTCATACACCGGTTGCACAACATTCGTGAACCACTGCGCCGCAGGTGGTTGTACAACATCCACTAGTTACTGTTCTACAACATCTGGCCAGGTGATGGCACAATATACGATCACTACTTTATTATGTCTGATGACACAATACATAGTCTTGCACAGTGACGTCTGGTGGTACAAAATACAATGACTACTACACCTTGGCGTTCGACTGGGAGAACGTACGCTAAAATTTGAGCCATGACGTTTGACTGCACGACATGCGCTGGGTACAAAGCTACGCTATCTAGTAGTACAACATACGCTGAGTACAAACCATGACCTTTGGTGGTACAACATATGGTGGGTGCAAATCAATGTGTGCTGTTACAAACATACACCAACTTACTGCGCCAGATACCACAACGCACACTGACTACTCTGTCGAGACGCATGCCAGCAAAAACACGTGGACTACTGTGCTGTTACGCCAGGTGGCATAACTTACGCTAACTGTTGTATCAAAACGTTTGACAACAAAACATTGGTAGCTGCAGTGCCAAATATATGATAGCTGCTGCTTCCTTCCGCATTTCCACGCATCTCTCTCTCTCTCTCTCTCTCTCTCTCTCTCTCTCTCTCTCTCTCTGCCCCCCTCCCCTCTCTCTCTCTCCGAAAAGGATAAACATGGAAACCTATTTCTATACCTGCCCCCAGCACACACACACACACACACACACACACACACACACACACACACACACACACACACACACACACACACACACACACACACACTAACCAGTATTACGCACCAACATCACGTAACTGGATTTCCAAGCAAACCTTCCCTTAGGCTTTATGTAAAGGATCGCGCCCACACTTTCGCACGAGTCACCTTCATTCTGACAGAAAGGAAGATGGCGATGGAGAGGAAGACATAGTGGCATGGGTGATGGAGGAGGAAAGGCAGGAAGGAGAGAGGGAGCAAGTGGAGGAAGACATGTAGAAAAGGGGAGGCAGTTCAGGAATAACTGAAAAAAACCCTCCACCTCACAAGGGTCATTAGCCGTTGTCATCAAAGCCGCATTGGCGGACCGAAATAATTTTGCTATCTCGGCCTCTGCGACCGAAAAAATGGAACATCAGAAACACAATGCCCCAGGCAGCGAGCGCGAATGTTATTGTGTCCACGTTTGCAGGACCGCTTCAAGGTGAAGTGGAGCAAACCTAGGTGGACAGAGCAAACCCAGCGAGGCAGCGCCGCCGTTCTCTGGAGACTGCTACACGTCACTTACATGTTTGTCTGTTTATTCAATTATCAAGCGCCTGGCGTTCGCACCCCAGGGCATACGTGCACACTCACACACACACAGAAGCATTCCTGTTGATACATTACTATGGCCAGTTTATCAGCAAACGTGGACCATAAGTTATGTGCATACATAAATACAAGCAAATAAATATACTTTTTGCTTCCATCAGACATGTATAAAAAGATTTAACAAAAAAGGTGAAAAAATACCGTGCTGAAAAAGGAAAATTTCTCATTATACCAATACTCCTTGCTACTTAACCTGCTTCGTTTGTTTGTTTTCGATCTGTTGTGCAATATTACTACTGTAAGAAAAGGAGTGGAAGACTGCATGTGTGTGGTGCGTGCGTGCGCGTGCGTGTGTGTGTGTGTGTGTGTGTGTGTGTGTGTGTGTGTGTGTGTGTGTGTGTGTGTGTGTGTGTGTGTGAGAGAGAGAGAGAGAGAGAGAGAGAGAGAGAGAGAGAGAGAGAGAGAGAGAGAGAGAGAGAGAGAGAGGTTGAGGTAATCGAGCTTTAAACTGGGCTTTGAGGTTGCTGAAAATTCTGCGCGCTCCGCCTACCAGTCAGAAATGAATAATATTTCTGACTGGTGCAGAAGAAAGGGAAAAGAATGAGTGAAAATGGATGAACATAGTTAGAAAGGATTTCCTTTGTGATTAAGATGAAGTAGATTTTCAAAGAAAAAGCGCTATGAGAAAGTACACTGTTGAAATTAGACTGTTTAATATTGTCTTGTTTTTTCTCTCTCTCTCTCTCTCTCTCTCTCTCTCTCTCTCTCTCTCTCTCTCTCTCTCTCTCTCTCTCTTACTGCTAATGCTAATGCTCATGTCAGGCTATGTGGGAATCATGAAAGTATGTAAACTTTTTTTTTTTTTACCATGGAGTGAGACACGCTCGAAATTTCACGGTTGAGTGCCTAGCACGGAAAGGGAGAGAATTCCGGTTGTTTCCAGTTTGGTTCACCTCAAAAACTGACATAGTCTTTTTTACGACCAGGTTATGAATCTGCATGTTGATCACATTAATAATTATGTAAAAGCCAAAATGACGGTAGTGGTTCAAACCACACAGAACTGATCAGATGTGATTTGACGTTTTCTTCATCAAGTCACACTCAGCAGGCGTATTGGTATTCATAGCATTTTTTTTTCTGGTGAAATTTTGAAGAGATTCTTGTTCATATACAGTTGCATGCATCTGACAATTATATCTTTCTCTCTGTCAATCTCTTTTTTCTTATTTTAATTCATTCAGATCGTTTCCTGTCACCGCCTTGATTATACATCTTTTGAGGATGTCAGAACCATAGCTGTGTTAGTGTTTGGTGCACGTTGTTTTCATAAACCTCTGTCTGTAAGAATACTTAACTGTTGTTACATTATAATCAATGCTCAAGCTGGCTGTGCTGTGTGATCGCTATGGCTGTTTGTCTCTTCTCTCTCATCTGCATATACCCGTAGAAGAACAAATCTTGCATTGACTGACGTCTCCATTTTGTATTTCTTTGCCAGTGCAGGCGTGTCTTAGTTGCTCTCACTTGAGGATCTTGTATTACTTTCCTATCAGGATGACTGCTCTTGATTTTAAGATCAGTTTTAAGGTCTCTAAATACTCTGACCAATCTAAAGTTTAGAGGCCTCCTACATTTGACGCTCACTTGCCATGAAACATTTCTCATAGTCGAATTTCCTTTCAGGCAAATCTCAGAATCAATTTGATTACAAAATACCCCGAATCTTCTTCAACTGCCCTGTAAACACATAAGTGGACATATTTCAACTGTTTTGGCCTAAGGATTTGGCGGAAAGCTCTCAGCCGAAAGGAAAGTAATGTGTGGGTTAGGTTTTGGAACACGAGGTCTCCACACTTCACTTTTGCCAGTATCTGTCATTTCTTTTTGTTCACCCCAATCAAAATGCTGGATCAAAGGTGTTTTTTGGCTTTGATGGAAAACAGCCAGTCAAATGTAACATTTGACACTCATCATCATCATCCAAGGTATTTGTCTTTTTTCTACGACAAAATTACAAGAGAATCCAAATTATCCAACAAGGAATTGTCCCTGACAAAATAAAAGAAACCCTCTAAGACAGACAGACAGACAGAGGCTTACTGAGATACGTAAAAGAAAGAAAGGTGGAGGGGGAAAGATGGGTTATGTAGAGTGCTCCACGCAGAATAACTCAAATTTCACTTAGAGTAATCTGCTTCACAGTTGATAAAGCACCGTACAAAAACAAACATTAAAAAACAAACAAAACAACAACAACAACAAACAACATACCACACTTCACGATTCCATATCCTTTTTACATCATACCAAACTATACCATACTATACCACAGCACACTGTACCATACTACAACATACTATACTATACCCTACCATACCCCACAATGTCCTACCCTACCCTACCTTACCGTATCATACCATACCATACATACCTTATCATCATACCATACCATACCACACCATACCGCACTGTACCATGCCATATCATACAATACCATACCACCACACCACACCACACCACACCACACCATACCAGACCATACCAGACCATAGCATAGCATAGCATACCATTTCCATACCATACCATACCATACCATACCACGCCATGCCCCATACCAGACCAGACCAGACCAGACCAGACCAGACCAGACCATTCCAAACTATACCATATCCAGACCAGACCAGACCATCCATACCACCATACCATACCAGACCAGACCAGACCATTCCATACCATTCCATACCATACCAGACCAGACCATGCCATTCCATACCACACCATACCATGCCATGCCATAGCATACCATAGCATAGCATACCATATCACAGTGTATGGTGCAGTACAGCGCAGTACCATACCATACATACCTTATCATAGCATACCAAACCCACACCATACTGTACTGTACCATGCCATATCATACCATACCATACCAGACCAGACCATACCATGCCATAGCATAGCATAGCATACCATAGCATACCATAGTGTATGGTGCAGTACAGAGTACCATACCATACATACCTTGTCATAGCATACCTACCACACCATACTGTACTGTACCATGCCATATCATACCATACCATACCACACCACACCACACCACACCACACCCACCACCACACCACACCACACCAGACCATACCATACCATACCAGACCATACCATACCATACCATACCAGATCAGACCAGACCAGACCAGACCATACCAGATCATGTCTATTCTGGTACAGCGACGGGTGTGGCTGGCCAGTCCGACGCGGGAATGACAGTCCCTGTGGCAGAGGACACAGGTGAAGTCTGACGCTGGTCTGTCTGCCTGAGCTGCAGCCTTTCTTCTCATTCTCTTTTTTCCCCCGTGCTGCTGAGCGAGTGTCTCTTCGAACTTGGAGAGACCTTTCTGCACAGTCTGTCTCCAGGCTGACCGTTCGAGGGCTGTTGCTTCCAAGTTGTTCTGGTCAATGTTCAAGGCTTTTAGGTCCCTCTTGCACACGTCTTTGAATCGCAGCTGTGGTCTGCCTGTGGGACGTTTTTTCCCTGCACAAGTTCTCCATAGAGGAGGTCTTTAGGGATCCGTCCGTCATCCATGCGCACGACATGACCGAGCCAGCGCATACGTCTCTGTTTCAGCAGCGTGTACATGCTGGTGCATCTGGCTCTTTCCAGGACAGTGTTGTTTGGGACCTTGTCCTGCCAGGTGATGTTCAGAATGCGTCGGAGGCTACGCATATGGAAAGCATTGAGCTTTCGCTCTTGTCGGGCACGCAAAGTCCAAGACTCGCTGCCATACAAGGGGATGCTCACGACGCAGGCTCTGTAGATCTGGATCTTTGTGTGCTCGGTCAGCTTGCTGTTGTTCCATGCTTTCTTTGTCAGTCTGGTCATGGTGGTAGCTGCCTTGCCGATTCGCCTGTTGAGCTCTGCGTCAAGTGAGAGGGTGTCTGAGATATTTGAGCCCAGATAAACAAAGTCATGGACAACATCCAGTTCATGGTCATTGATGCTGATGATGACTGGGGGAGAGTCAACATCCTGTCCCATGACCTGTGTTTTCTTCAAGCTTATGGTAAAGCCCGAAGTCTTACCATACCATGCCACACCACACCATACCATACCATACCATTCCATCCATACCATACCATACCATACCACACCACCACACCACACCACACCACACCATACCATACCATACCATTCCATACCATACCATACCATACCATACCATACCATACCATGCCACGCCACGCCACGCCACGCCACGCCACGCCACGCCACGCCACACCACACCACACCACACCCACCATACCATACCATACCATACCATACCATACCATACCATACCATGCCATGCCATGCCATTTCATGCACTACAGAACAAGGCAATATTATACAATGAAAATGCAGTACAATATAGTATGAAACAATACTTTGTAACACAATGCATCCATGTACAAATTTCCTTTTATTTTCCAATACAATACATGCAAGTACAAAGTTCCTTTCATTTTCCAATACAATACATGCATACATGTACCAATTTCCTTTCCTTTTCCAACACAGCAGTGTGTAGTGGCATGGCCTGCTTGTACCATTCTGTGGGGCTGCTCGTTATTACAATCGTTGTAGGATTAATACTTCTCGTAACGTTACAGGGAAATGTCCATGACGGGTCTCCTTATCCTGTTGTAGCGCCCAGTGTACTGGAATAATTGATGGGTATCGATCTGCCGGTAGTAATGGCCTACACGTGCAGCTGGGGTGGTACTGATGACTGTGGCCAACAGTTCTGCCTCGTCCCCTCCCCC
>JADBJO010024921.1:0-24494 GCA_016801955.1 Conus betulinus
TACAGCCGGCGAGGACCGACCGACGGACGGACGGACAGGCAGACATTTGTGTATGGATCCTTTCAAAGTGCTTGAGACAATGGGGTTAAGGCCAAGGATGTTGAGATGATAACTTGCTAATAACTCACAGTCTTCATCGATTCCGTCCACGTTCCTCCGCCTGGTGAACTTAGTCTGTCTTGCAGGCTATCTGGCAATGGTAGAAGAGGTGGGTCCCTCCTGGCACAGTGCCTCTATGCGCACGCATGGAAAGTACACTCGACACATCCGAACAGACGCCATATCTATGTGTTTTGTCTTTCCATGCGTGGGAACGACCAGTGTTTGCACTATCCTATTCCCTGCAGACACCATGGTCTCAGTTCACTGACCTGTCCACTTTATGTATTCAGCAGATTTCACTATTTTTACAACTAATAATAGTGTGTCCTTAGCGTCCCTGTCTACCTTGTACCAATTAATGACCGGGGGGGGCGGTGCGGGGTGGGGGGGGGTGGTTGCTTAATCTCCGCGCAGCCTGGAATGACCCCTGGCGGTAAAAGCAGGCTAGCCCAGGACTTACCCCTCTGGCTCAGTTCCAACGGGTATCGGGGGGGCGGGTTTGTCTCTCGCTAAGAATGGGCTGTTTACACGGATCATTCAGTGGTAGTCCAATCAGATGTCGAGATATCTTATTTATCCTTCTATAAGACAGAATTGATTCCGCTCAGTGTCTCAACCCATTTAGTCATGCGTTCGGTATGGTAATGGTGTGTGTGTGTGTGTGTGTGGGTGTGTGCGTGTGTGTGTGTGTCGGTGCTGGCACTCTTTTCCATGACCTTGCGCTGCGAAGGCACAGTGTGTCCTCCTCAAACGACATTTTACAGTCTTCTCTTTAACTTTCCTAATTTACATTTTTCTCCCATATCTTTTTTCACAGACACATACACATCGACCACGAACTAGCCATCAAGTTCTGACAGTCTTCCATATCTATCCAATAGGAGCTCATTGGCAAGCGAACCTGAATATCAGCAGTCCCATTACTCATCCCTTTACTCCTTCTCTCCTTATATAAATGACCCCCCTTCTCTCACATCTGTGAGTTCTTCACACAAGTCTACTGTGTCTTGCTGGTGTTATGTTTTCATGAAGCTCGCGATCTTTTTTAACACGTCAGCATACTATCCCCCTCTGTTCCCTTGTATCCTTGTAATTATCAGCTTGGCATTGTTTTTCCGCAACTTAGTTTAAATGGTGGAGTCCGGCCTCCACTGTACGCTGTTTTTGTACGAACCTACCCACTATTACCCCACGGTGCTAATTCTCTGTCGCTTGTCCCTATGCCACTTTCATAGACTACGTTTCTTCTGTTTTTTCGTTTCCCTCTTGCTTTTCCCTCCTTCTCCTCCTTCGTCACCCTCACACATACATGCTATAATACACACATTCACGTGCCTACGTAAGGCCGCACGCACGCGCCCTCACTCACGCACACACACACACACCCACCAGCACACACACACACACACACACACGCACCACACACACACCACATTTGCACGCCAAGCACGCACGCCCGACAACTCACGCACCCACACACACCATCACACACCCACACACACACAACCACACCCACACCCACACACACTCACGCACTCAAACGCACACCACACACATCACACACACACACATACACACACACACACACACACACACACCACGCACACACACCACACACACACACGCGCGCGCAGCGCGCGGAACTAGGGCAAGCCTTAGACCTGCATTATACTATGTGAGGACGTTCGCCCCTCATTCAACAGCACTGGTCTACATAGATCTAAATTCGCGCCTTTCTCACATACAAACTGATGAGCACATCCTTGTTTCCTTTTGTTTTATTTTCTTAATTATTGATGTTTTCGAGAGAGAGAGAGAGAGAGTATAGAGATAGAGAGAGAGAGAGAGACTGCTACGAGCGAGAGAGAGAGAGCGAGAGAAATAGTAGTCGAGTCGGCAGGCAGGTAGTCAGTCAGCATATTGCTAATCACTGGAACAGTAGTCATGTAATGGGCCCGGTGATTTAATGCCGCTTGTTGATTTGTATCAGTCCGATTTTACCATTCAAAAGATATGACACTATGCTTTCCATTGGTACTGCATAGCCTAGAGTTATGTTTCTGTTTATTTTTCGCGTGCAAGGAAGGTTCCTGTTTTTCCCTTACACAAAACTAACAGTACAGATCAACAAGATGCAAAGCATCATACCGCGTACTCGTCCCCAGTTTATTCCTGAATACGCGTGAGGATATTCCATAGAGAACATAAAACACTGCCTTGGGCTGGTGGGTAACGTTAGTTATCTCGGCTATTCTGGTAACACCGTCGGCCATCATATTTGACCTATAATTACACAATGCTTTACACATTTTTCACAAGAATCGGCCAAGTAATTTCTTCGTGAATATTCCCATAAAGAAGAAAAACCATTATGGGCCGTTAGTACCGCTATAATGGTAAACTTGAAAATCGGGCATCATCCGTCACCCTTAATGATACATCTCTACAATTTTCGAGAATCTAGGCCCACAATATTTCTCGGAGATATTCCTAACAGAAAAAACCGTTTTGGGCAGTTTATAGCGCCGCGCGTAACAGCTATAACGCTGAACTAAAACAGCGGGTCATCATCTTTGACCACATAATGAACATACCTCCAAATGTTCAGAAAGATCGACAAAGTTTTCTTCTGAGATAACATCTCCATAAAGGGACGAAAAACCGTTATGGGCAACTAAAACACGGAAACTGAAACATCGCGCGTCACATCCGTGACCAATATGCCATACCTGCTAATTTTCAACAAAAGATCGGCCAAGGTCTTTCTGAGATATTCCGTAAAGAAGGAAAACACAAACGCCGTTACAACGCCGTTAGGTATCGGCTATAATCGGTAAACTAAAACCTCCGGCATCATACCGTGACCCACAATGAACATACCTACACAATTTTCACAAAGATCGGCCCAGTACTTTCTGAGATATTCCATAAAGGAGAAAAAAAAAAAACCGTTTACCCAGGCCGTTCAGCCGTTAGTAACGGCTACAACGCTAAAACTAAACATCGGGGCATCATTTGTCGCCCCTACTTAACAATCATTAAACCTACAAATTTTCAGAAAGATCGGCCCAGTAGTTTTGTCTGGAGCGAGTGGAAGTTTTTGACCACAGGCGGCCCACACACACACACCCAACACACACACACACCACACACACACACACACACAGCTTTCTTCGTTCCCGTTCTAAAGTTCTCCCTAGTTCTATCACTAACTGGGGTCACAAACAGAGGGACGGCGAAAAACGCGAGGAAAAACAGCAGATGATCTAAAGCTCACAGTGACTGGAGGTGCGGTAACAGCGCTCAAAAAGGACTGATTGACGTCAAGTCGTCAAAGTGTACCCCATATGACAAACTATGAAGTTGTCCTTCCCGGTCGTCTACGTGCTGTTGTCCTACCACTGCCAGAGTTGGGATCTAGCATTTACTATTTTGACAGACCACCTTCCTTCCCTGTGCTTTTTAATTCTTCTGCCGCATGTTCATTCACTCACATGTTCATGTAGGCAAGTTTGCCCCCCTTGGCGCTCTTTCTTGATCAAAAACGCTATAAATGTGTTGGACTTTCAGGATGGTGATAGCTCTAAGATGCTTTACCTGCGGTCGGCTGGTTCCTAAGAAAAAAATCAGCAGGAAAACTACGATTAAGCCAATTGTGTATTTTTGGCATTTTAGAAAAATGTCGTGTTTGTGGGACCACAGAGTAAAGAATCTATAAGTGTTTTTTCTGCTATACTCACCTTTTCCCGCTGGTAATGATAAACAAGAAGTGTGTATTACTCCCTATTTCTTTAGACGGTCAAACATGTCCATTACAAAAAAAAAAAAACTCGCACGTTATTATCAGGGAATCAACCTACGTTCCTGTATTGATTAATTTCAGCTGGTTTCCCTTGTCTGTATTTGTCAATTGGCACTTCTTGTTGTTTCAAGTATAGATAAAGATATCTTTGCCTATTTTGAAGCGACATCTAAGCCTTAAAAAGTAAGGCGATGGGTGATATATTTGAAGTTACGAAAAGAAATGTAACCAAGTATGAATATGTGGGTTACATTTCTATTCATAACTGTCAAATATCACATGGCCTTAATTTCAATTAGATATCGGCTCTTCCAACAGGCAAACATATTATACCAGCTGCCAAGGCGAAGTGGTTAGAGTCGCAGACTCTCAGCTGAGAGGTCGTGGGTTCGTTTCCCATCAGAGTCATGTGGATTTTTCTGCCCCGGTTGGCTCCTACCCAGAGTTTGAGTTTGCTACGGGCTCAGTGGGGACCACACAGTGTGAGTTTCATCCACTTAATGGATGCGTTTCTGAAAGTGTTTGCTCAATTTCCTTGACCAACACTGCAGGGTGTCTGTATCTCTCAGGCCTGGTTGACGTTGGGATATATTATGGAAGGAGCATAGAATACAGCCCTGCCATGCAGTCTTAGACCGGAAACAGAAATCCGTAGCATCATCTTCAATCATCCTCATTCTCATCGCATCAGCAAAAAAAGTCCCCTTAAATTTCTGTAGCCCTTTATGCCCTGCTCTCATGTGTGACCTCGGTTTTCGCATGTCCTTTCTACGTCTGTGGCCTTTGGTTTGGTTCCGTTGGGGTCACAGTATTTGGCAAGTCCATTGGGGGCTGTCACTGGACGGACATGTGGTGGCGCCCTCCGGAGGGAGAGCCACTCACGCAGGCTCCACAACCTAAGCATTATTGGTTGTCAGTAGGGGGCTTAGTAGTGTGGTGTCCTGCGTAAGTTGGATCAGAACATGCGCCACTGAAGATTACCCAAGTGATCGGCAGCAGTGCAGTGGTCCTCCTCCGGTGGGTTTGCCTCTTGACGACTTAACATTCGCTGCTCCCTGTGGATTGCCGGTGCTGGGGCTGTGGGGGGACTGACCGGCTGGGGGCTGTGACCGGGACTGATCAGGCTGTGGCTGTGGCGGGACTGCTCTGGGACTGTGGCTGTGGCGGGACTGATCGGGCCTGTGGCTGTGGCGGGACAATCCAGGCTGTGGGCTGTGGCGGGACTGATCCAGGCTGTGGCTGTGGCGGGACAATCCAGGCTGTGGCTGTGGCGGGACAATCCAGGCTGTGCTGTGGCGGGACAATGGCTTTGGCTGTGGCTGTGGCGGGACAATCCAGGCTGTGGCTGTGGCGGGACTGTGGCTGTGGCTGTGGCGGGACAATCCAGGCTGTGGCTGTGGCGGGACAATCCAGGCTGTGGCTGTGGCGGGACTGGACGGGCTGTGGCTGTGGCGGGACTGATCAGGCTGTGCTGTGGCGGGACAACCCAGGCTGTTGGCTGTGGCTGTGGCTGGTGGCGGGACAATCCAGGCTGTGGCTGTGGCTGTGGCGGGACTGATCAGGCTGTGTGCTGTGGCGGGACTGACCCGGGCGTGGCTGCGGCCGGGAATGACCAGGCTGGTGGCTGCTGAACGGGAACCTGACCCAGGCTGTGTTGCTGGACTGACGGGTTGCTGTACTCGATTTGAGCGGCGAGGGTGCACGCCACTGAGGTGGCCCAGACAAATGGGACAGCAAAAAACAATAATAATAATAATTGAGTGCAGTCCTTTGTTTCTCTCATTCTCGACAATCATGTCCACATTATCTTCATCCACAGATGGATATACAGATTAAGTTACATTTTTCATTTTAATTACATTTTCTAGTATTATATAATGCTACTCTTCAGAAACGTTTTTTTCTGATCAGAGTTATTAACAAAAACTAGAAAATGTAATTTTAATTACTTTTCTAGTTTTATATAATGCTACTCTTCAGAATTTTTTTTCTGTGTGCATTACATTACAGTTCAATGGTAGTGACCCACACTTCCCAATTAGAAATCACAATATTTCAAGATCACAAAGGCGCAACAACTACCGGGTGCCCTACTTCATCACCCATACACCTGCAACCCCCCCCTCTGGCAACCTGGCTGAGGAACTTCATGCCAGTCCCTCCATTGCAGTAATCGTATAAAGACGGCCATTCCCAAACCACCCATCCTTGGTGAACGCAACTGCGGGAACCTCCTAAACACCCTGATGGCCTCTGCCCTTCCCCCGTCCAGCCAGTACCACAGATGACACGCAGACAGGAGCAGTAGGTGCTCGGCCCAAAAGCTGCATGACCTGCAAGACTCATCTACAGAGACAAACAACCTTCCAGAGTGCTCGCACGGATAAAAACCTGCAGAATAAAACTCCAGCACCTCCTGTGCTCATCTAATATCGTATACCTCATGGATTGTGACAAGTGCAATGAACAACAAAACTTCGGCGAGACGGGAAGAACATTTAAAGAGAGACTCGCGGGTCACCGCTAGGACATTCGTCACACAGAACAACGCCAGACGATGGTCTCAAAACACATTTCAACCAAGAAGGACACGGTCTGGAACAAGTACGATGCACGGTCATCGAACAGATAAGTCCACAGACCCGTTGTCAGACAGGCGCAGAGAAAAGTTCTGGAGAAGAGACTTCGCACTAACTGTCCATGAAGGAATGAACGTATTTGACCAGTCTGGTGGTCATCCTATCGTTCCGCTCTCTTTTCCTGCACCTTGTCCACCCCATCTCCATCTACATAGTCCTTCGTCTTCTGCCATCTATAGTCCTGTCATGAAAAATGCCACTGTCCTGTCAATAATCAACACACCATCAAAACAGTCTTTATGCATTGAACCCAGGTATATCAGATCTATTTGCCGATTACCTCACACTAGAGGGAGCTCACACATTAATAACTACTTGCATTTGTTTTTCAGGCTTGATAATTTTAATTCACCGACTTGCTGGCTGTCCACTGCTCAGTGTTCCAAGACCCCTTCAACAGCTTCAAAATTCTGCTGCCAAATTGATCACAAAGAACGCAAGTTTCCACACATCAAAAGATTTTTTTTAAAGTGTCTGTACTAGTTTCGACTTACGCACATAATCAAATACAGACCTGGAGTGCTTAAATTCGAGTCATTACTTGTAACTGCAAACATTCATATTCCATCAATGCCTCTCTCTCTTCGTCTGCTAGTGACATTCTCTTTCGCGTACCAAAGATGAACAGAGAACAGCATGGGAGAAGAACATGCTTCGTACTTAAGCTGATTAAACCTGGAACTCAAGTCCTTGCCGTGGGGGTGGAGCAGGGACGGTTGTGGTATCGTCAGGGTATGTTCTCATGCCACAGATCGCAGTGTTCTTGCCGTGGGTTGGAGCAGGGATGGTTGTGGGTTCGTCCAGCCTATTTGTCTGGGGGGAAGAGACCCAGAACCTCACAGCCATGGCAGAGGCAGCTGAACACAGTTCCAATAGGATCTGATCGAGGAGCAGCAAAAACAATACCTTCATGGCTTTTGTGTGTGTGTTTTTTTTTACTTAGAACAAATGTCTGACGACGATTTAGGTAACACATTTTTTTTTCTGATAAAGGCAGCGCACTGAGACACCACCCATCCAAATAGGTGCAAGTTTGAATCCAGACATCATTGAGAGAAAAAAACTATGCCAGCAGAGAGCATCTCAGGGTTATGATCTGGATGAGACCCAATTCCCCTGAAAATAGAAAGAGTTTTGATTTACCAGAGCTTCACAACAGCAGGGTTTTTTTTCTCCAGGGGTCTTTTACCAGGCGAATTTAGAGGGTAATTCCATCGTGCACAGACGCATGCATGGGTGTTGGTAGAGGCAGAACATACAGTGAGGTACACAAAGGATCTGTCTGCAGACACACATTGAAGGGAGTCTTTAACAGTTTATTCAACCACAATAATCGTTTTAATGCATTGTCTTATTCAGACATTCAGATCTTACCTGTGTCTAACAACTGCGACTTCTAAGTGCATAGTCTGGCATTAATTCCAAAATCAACTTTGAGTATGTTACAGACACAGAGATAGTAAACACCAACGACACAAGGCAATTATCGCTTTGACGCAGCCCTCTTGGATACAGGTGCTAGCAAGGTACAAAAGCCCCAAGGAACTCACAATGACGTTATATCCCAATATTGTTTTTACCGTGGCACAAATCAAATTGAATGACATTGTTTGAGTACATTGTCAAACACGGTGTGATGAAGAATGCTGTTCTGTAAAGACACAAGTTACATCTAATTTCAATCTAATACTAGTGCGTGTTTTGAAATCAACACGTCAAATGTGTAGCTATAGAACTGTAAGGCTACACAGTACACACACACATACACACACACCCACACACACACACACACACACTTCACACTCACCACACACACACACACTACACACACACACACACACACACTTCATCCACGGAAAGACAGACCTCCCACACACGAGAGCAAGAAGTAGAAGGAGTAAGAGAAGAGAGTAGAGAAGGAGAGAGAGAGAGAGAGAGAGAGAAGGATGAGAGAGAGAGAGATGACGAGAGAGAGAGATTTGGTCATGTCCTGCAAGATATCCGGATCGTGCTTTTGATGGGAGAACTACATCGACATGATACAATGTGCCTACCCTCTTTGAAATGTCACCGATGTCTGCCCAGTGCGTAGATTACCCCTAAGCTCAAACAACAAACAAATGTAACAACAACCCTGCACGTTACTGAATCTTCATGTAACCCTTACGGAACACAAAACTTACTGAATCCTTTGCGTTCCTTGGCACATGTGGTGACATGAGGCTTGTAATCTACGGGTGCATGTACCATCAGGCATAATCTCTACACATCTCCAGTTTACAACGACTTTCATTCTTTTGCCCTGACCAAATGTGGTCCATGCATGTGATATCCAGGAAAAACAGAGCAACATTTATTTTTGTGAAAGACATTCCCTTGAAAACATGTTGTTTTTATTCTGCTGCTGATTATGTTGAAATATCAAACAAAAATAACCTAACGTACAAACTGATATTACGGTAGTAAAGAGCAATAAGATTAATCATACAATACGTTTCTGAAGAGAAGAGGCTATATCATAGTACCCAGTCTACCTGAGATGTCCCGGTCAGTGAAGTGTTGACCTTTCCCTCCGAAGTGTGATCATGATTAGTACATTTCATCAGACATACCAGCTTCCCCCTGTTCTGAGGACAGGAAAATAAAACTGTTGTACAAACCATCAAACTCATTTTCATCCACGTGTTTCACGTGTTGTATTGACTGGTTTTCTCCCACCTCTCGTCCTTGGTCACCTCGCAACTTCAAATACTATTTCATTTCAAACAGCACATTCATGCCCACCCTCAAAATGTATTTGGAGTTCTTTCGGTGCATGATCAAAGATCAGCCTTCAATGCTGTCCAACGGTTTGTTTAACTGCTCGGCACAGCATTATTTCAATTCCAGAGCCACTTGCATTGCAATCAAAAACAGGAGTGTGAGGATGGGCGTGATGAGACAGCAACACTGTCCTTTCAGCAGTCAGGGGTGCCAGGGCTTGGTGGCATCACGCACCAAATGTTTCAGACTGGTTGTAGGGAAGGCAACGATGTCTCGTATGTTCCAAAATTTCAAATGTCAGTGCGATTGGGGGAACACTGGCTTCGTTAAAAACAAGACAGAACAACAAGATTCTCTTGCCATTTTAAAAAGGTATATGCGATTTAACGTGGCTTTGGTCTTAGTTCTGAGGATGGGACAAAGTGCCATTTATATACAGTATGTTTGGTAAATGGTCTGACGACCCTTTTGATCTACTCATGCTCCTTCTTCAAATTAAAAAGTTGTTTTGGGAGGGAAGTCAAACTGCAGTACTCCATTCCTCTGTTCAACATCTGGGGCTTCGTGACAAAAAGCAGTTGGCGGACTGTGTGAAATACGACTGCATGCACACGGCTCGTTTCTTTTACACGACTGTACTGACTCCTCTTCATTCCTCCATACCTGTGAACTTACACGTACATTACAAATTCTCTTCATATGCTCAAACATCACAGTGTGCACCTGTTTTTTGTTATGCGACTCTCCTAAAACGGTATTGGTGGAAATCCAGAAATTTTCAGTTTTGCTCTTTTCTTCAATAATACAGGGCAAGAGACCTCCCACGTGCCAACGTTTAGGTCCTGACCCATCACACAATCGCTAAGTATTCCATGTTCAGGGTGTGATGATGATATCACACACTGAACCAGTACACACTGGTGTGCGATTTTCATCAGGACTGTTCAGATTGACAGTAATGATGAGGCTTTTGTGAACACCCTCCAAGACCTGGATTTCTAGTGCTCCTCCAATGGTCAGTATCGCATTACACAGCCATACACACTGCAAACCAGTTTTCAGATTGTGCTGACGACTCAGATGAGAAGATCAATGGCAAGCATTTGTCCTGAAAGGTTTTGGGATCGCGATGTCCGTATTGCTTTCAGGTCACGGACGTGAACATGAAAAACCAAACGATTTACATCACTCTAGATGCGCACTGGGTATTTCACCTCTCATTTGTAATGAAAAACCAGCGACCCCTGTCCCGAAGGTCATTATCATCGTGCACAGCTGAGAGTCGTTGAACTGTCTTCCTCTCATTACACTCGATGCAATGAATTATCTGACTGTAATTTACTGGGGAAAGACGAACAAAACTGTGAGACAGTGACATGTAATGGATTCTACCAGTGTCGATCTTCTAAGATATGTGTGCATGGAGATCATCTGTGTGATGGCTGGGGGTCAGTGTCCACATAGAGATTGATTGACTGATGTGTGTTCCTCGAAGGGGGTCGGCCCCACAAGGGTTTTTTGGTGCCACCCCTGCACCCCTGTCCCCCTAGTTTGCCTATGTCAAGGTTACACCTTCCTTTGCAGAAGCCCCTTTCCTACTGAAGTTTTTCCTCATCTTCGATACCTTGATGCCACAGGTTCAGGACTGTCAATTGACCTGATTTTACAAAAAATTCATATCTTATCATCTTGAGTTTCTGCCTTTTTTGCTCCATAGCTAATTTGTCACATACAAAGCTTCAGCAACTTGCAGTATATAGACCTAGCCAGTTAATCATATAGAATATATTGATGTGTCTGATGTAATGCAGTTGCATAACTTGGTTTTATTTTTGGTGTAAGGAACAACCCCCCTCGTCACCATTGTAAATCGAAATGAAAAGCTGGTGCATTATTGCCCTGACAAAAGTGGACGGTGTCTTGTACCCACATTAAAACACTGAACAGTATCTTATCTGTGCAGGTTTACTCTTACCGTGGAGTTTCGAGAATCATAAACTTATCTTTTTCGCTGTTGAAGCCATTGGGGTTTTAGGCTTTAAAAATGTCAGGCGACTAGCTAAATTGGATGTACAGTGTTAATCGAATCCATCAACTTTCCTGTTGATTTATGGTTTCGAGGTTGACTGTTTGTGATTACATTTTGTCATCGAACTACAGATGTATGCTGTCGCAATGTACGTCCCTTAAAATTTCCCGGCAGACAAAATGTTCAGCACCATATACACTGCATTTTCCTTCATGTATAAACATGATACCAACCGAACGGTACTAAGGGTTTTATTTGGGGTGTTGCGTTATGCGCGTGCAGCATGTTAGGACAATTTGCTTTTGCTTCATGATTTCATTCAGCAGGAAAAAAGTGCATTTTGGCCAAGAATTTCGTGACGAGCCATTGCCCATCTACACTTTGCCCATGTTTGTATGGGATGCCATCTGGTATCCTCCTGGTGGCTGCAGACAACCTGTTCCATGATGGATACATCCGAACAGAACAGGCGTGGACCACAGTCAGGTGTGGCTTGCAGGTGTCTGGTTTTCTCTCCATTCTGTCCAGTGAGGTATCAGCAATGATTATCTTGTTCATCATTGTGGCTCACTTCATCACTCTTTGTTCTCAGAAACCGTCATGGAATATCACTGAACGTTTGACATCTGGAGCTGTGCACACTGACATGGTCTGTTGGAATTGTGTTGTCGTCTACCGTTTTTCACTTCCGGACTGTCGCACTGGGAGTGTCCCTGGTCAGTCTGGTCTGTGTCGTCCTGCTTTATATGATCACCGTGGCCCTGACCAAGAGTTTCAGATGGTTCAGACGTGGTGACTGTGGTGATCAATTTTAGTCTGTGTTTTAATTACTGTGACTGGCCAAGTTATCATATCAGTTTTCGAACACCAACATACCGACTGGCACTAGATCCCATCAAAAAGATCTTATCTCATTCTTCAGTCCATTTGATGGGGAAGCTGGTGTTTCACAGAATGCGGTTTGCTGGCTTCCATTGGGACTGGTCACCCATGATCGGCTTCCACACGATGTTACCACTGTTTCCCGCATAGAATCTATGGTGGGACTGGTTGTGTTCATGCTGCGCTCTGAAAGTCTGCTCTCAGCCCCACTTCTGCACATGTGGACATTGGCCACACACCGACAAACGACTGGCAAGGGAACAGAAACTGTTGTGGAAGTCCTTTAGAATTGCGGCTTGCCCAGTACGGACAAAGCTGGTACCACAAAAATAACAGTCGTATGAGTGCCAAGACAGATCAGTGACGTCGAGGCATTTTTTCCGTAGGAAAACTTGAAGAGTACAGACGGACAAAAATGGCGTACAGCTGGTGAATGAAATGATTTTGAAATTGTGTCACCGCAGCATTTTACTACGGGGATGCCGGTAGTAAGATACTCATTTTATGGAATCTGATCTTCATTTGTCCAAAATAACACTGGTACAACGAATCACAGATTTAATAAAGATCCACACTCATAAACAACAATGCTTAGTGGCGCCGGGTATAGGGGAATATGTTGTTTTGTGTGGTGTGGGTGTCGTTGTTGTTGTTGTTGATGGTGGATGAGAAGATATACGAAGATGATGCAGATAATGAATGGTATTGGGATGATATGCTGATGATGATGACGACGACGATTATAATGACGATGATGATGTCGATGTGATTGATGATGATTGATGATGATGATGATGATGATGATGACAATACCAACAGTAACCCCACCCTTTGATACACACAAAATAGTTGAAATTGACACCACTGGAAATATTCTCACACTCCGATGACGAAATGCAAATGCCAAACATACAAGCTGTATAAAACATGGTCAGTTTGAGTGATCCTAATTTACTCGCACTATGTAATGACTTACCTGAGCTTAATCGTCTTCGCTCCAATGGGAGCATAGGCTTTCACTGCAGATTTCCAATGTGTGCGGTCTGGGGCTGCCTGCCTTCTGCCTCCTCCCAGGACAGCTTGAATCGGTACTCAGCTCACTATCCAGCGTCCCTACGCCAAGTTGTCACTGGGCGGCCTTGGTTTCTCTGCTCTCTTGAGGTTCCAGCCAGTGCCTGCCGTGTGTGGTTCGCCGTAAGGGCCTCGGCGTAGGATTGTCTGATTCCACTTCCACTTTCGGATTTTGATGATGTGGCCCATCCGATCCCGTTGTCTCCCTTTGATTTGTCCTGGGCGGCATAGCTCCTCATTGGGCAATTCTGTCAGGCCACCTGATGCGGAGGATCCGCCACAGGCACGTGTTGATGAAGACCTGAAACTTGTGCTCCAGCCCTTTGGTGAGTCTCACCAGGTTCCGAGCCATACAGCCGCACAGGTCTGCGCGTTGGTTGCTTTGAACTGTCTCAGTTTGGTGTGAAGATGGACGTTTGCGCTCCTCCAGATGGGCTTGAGGGTGGTGAAAGCAAATCTTGCCTTGGTTATTCTGGCCCTGATGTCATCATTCAGTACCTCCTGTTCTTGTTTGACGATGCTTCCTAGGTAGGTAAATTTCTCAGGCATCTTCTGTCCTGTTGTTCCCACTTGGCAAATTGCTTCAGCCTGGCTTGCGTTTGGCTCTCATGGTCTTTGTCTTCTTCTCCGCGTTGATCTCCGAGCCAGTGTACTGGCTGTGCTGCGGAGGCTCTCGGTCTTCTTCTGCTACTGTGGTGGAGGTGTGAGTCAGCCAAGCTGATGTCGTCCGCGAAATCCCAGGTGTCCTCAAGTTTTCTGCATGATTGTCCACCTGATATCCGCTCCGTGTGGGTCTCAATCGCTGTCCTCATCAACCAGTCGAATCACAAGAGAGAAGATCAGCAGTGACAACAAACATCCATGATCGTGACCCCGGTGTTCCACTGTGAAAGGGTTCCGACACACTCGTGTGTTGTGGATGACGTAGCACGCTGTGTGTTTTTGTACAGGCTCTGTTATGATCTTTAACTCATCTTGGTCGAATTTCCATAGTGTCTCAGAATATTCCATACCTTCTTTTCTATGTCCACTGTGTTGAATGCTTTTTTGAATCGATGATAATTGATGTAGATTGGTGACTGCCACTCAAGAGACTGCTTGATGATGATTCGGAGCGTGGCTATCTGGTCGACACATGATGTCCTGCTCGAAATCCTGTCTTGTTCGTTCTCTCAGCTTTTTCATCTACAGCTGCCCGGATCCTCTCTAGGGATGATTCTCGTGAAGATCTTGCTGGGTAGTGACAGCAGCTGTATCCCTCCAGTTTCTTACACTCGCTGAACGATCCCCCCTTCTTGGGTATCTGGATGATTGTAGCCTTTTTTCCACCTCTTTCGGCACTTCTTCCTTTTTCCAGGACGTCTCTGGAAATAAGTGACATCAAGATGTCAGCCCTCCGCGACCGCGTCGCTGATCTGGCTTCTGAGCAAATTCTCAGGCGTGAACGACTGTCAGTGTCCATGGGGCTTTCCCCTACTTCTTTGTCTTTCTGATCTTGCTTGATGATTTTTCTTTGCTGATCGGCCCTACGTTCACATCCAGGTCTCTCTTCCTCGATGAGTGGCTGTGTCCTTGACTGGCTGTACACTGAGTAGCTCGCTACACAAAGTGTTCCCTCCCATCGCTCCTCCAGCTGCTCGGTTGGTTTGCTCAAGATGTTTCCATTCTTCTCCTTTCAACTGGGTCGGTTGGCTGTTGCTTTTTTCTACCCGCCCAGCTGCTTAGTGATGTTTGTATAGGGGTCTTCATATCATTTTTCTCCGCTGCTTCATGTGCTTTGAGTGCCGGTACTGTCTACAATGGGCCTCCCTTGTGTCCTTTTTGGGCACTCCTCTTCACTTCCTTGTCTAACGTTGCTGTACTCCTGTTGAAGACGTTGTTTCTTGTGACTACTGGTGTTCCGGCTTGGATCTCGTCTCTCGCCTCGTTTGGTCTCTCGTCTCTCTTCTATCTTCTTGATCGGTTTCCTCCGAAATCCATGGTTTGTGCTGTCGTTTCTCCTGTATCCTAGCATCTTGGACTGGTTTCGTCATCGACGGCAACTCCTCACATCCTCCCCATTTCTTTCGCAGCGAGCCCTCCTCCAGGTCTGCGAGGGCCTGGAATCTGTTGTTCAGGGTGGATGGCCAAACTCCCTCTTCTTTCTCTTCTGTCTTCAGCTTTGTGGTTGTCAAAGCGTGGGTGCCTCTGTTGATCCCTGTATCTTTGTTCCTGGCAATCTTGATTATCAGCTTTGCCCACCAGAAGTATGCTGATCCTGATCCCACGTCTGCTCCCCTGCATGCTTTCACGTTCTTGTAGGGGTCCGTCTCCATCTCCTTGAGATCGGAAGTGGTCTATTTGGTTTTCAGTGCTCAGGTCTGGTGATCTCCATGTCACTTTTGTTTCCTGCCTGCACCGTGTCCCTGCGAAACTGTTCCTTCCGATGATGAGATCATTCATCTCACAGAAATTAGTAAAGAGTTCTCTCTTTTTCGTTGAATCGTACCCACTCCCTTCTGTTCCCATCACCCATGTTATCTTCCACTATTGTCACCCGCCAACTTTGGGCATTCCATATCGCTCCCATCACTATGATTGACATCTCTTTTCTGGGCAACTTATCTCAGTAACAACTTGTAGTGTTGTTGGTAGAATTCTACTTTTGGTGTCTTCTTCAGGCCCGTTTGGTTGGGGCTAGCACTGTACTATTCTGACCTCTGAAACTTTGAGAAGAAATCTAGCTGTCAGTATTCGTTTCGTTGACCGTTCTCATTCCATCAGGTTCTTGCTTGCTTTCTTGATGCAACATGAGTCCACCTTTCCATTTCTGTGCACACACCCCCTCATCCCGGCGGTTCCTAGAATACAGCAGCTGGGTGGCCTGATGCTAAGGTGAATTTTCCCTGAGACGTCCATCTCACCTCACTCAGTCCGAGTTATCTCCAGCCTGTACATTGTTCCATTTCTCTAGCCCACCTAAGCTGCTCTTCTTCCAGTTTCATACAATTGTTCGTATACGTAATGCTTAAGCAAAATATTAATATTTTGGTTGTGCTACTGTTCACACACTGTCTGTTAAATAAGCGCGCACACCCCGCACGCCCGCACCACGCTCGATGCCCCGCACACGCACATGCACTGTATATGTATTAATGTGTGTGTATGTGTGTGCGCGCGCGCCGCGCGCGCGCGCGTGTGCTTGTGTGTGCTGTGTGTGTGTGTGTGTGTGTGTGTTGTGTCTGTGGTGTGTTGCGTGTGTGTGCTGTGCGTGTGTGTTGTGCCTGTGTCCTGTGCGTGGTGTGGTAGGTGTGTGTGTGTGTGCATGTGTGTGTGTGTGTGGGTGTGTGTGGTGGTTGTGTGCAGGGTGTGGCGAGTGCGGCGCGGGTCAATGTGTGTGTGTGTGTTTTGTGACAAGAGAGACAGACAGAGATGAACAGCATGGCAGCCAGACGGGCAATTGGAACTCAGACAGAATACACAGACACGTATGTGTTCAAAAGAAACAGATACACCAGCCTCGATGGCTGGCATTGAGAAGAGAGAGAGAGAGAGGAGAGAGGAAGAGAGACGTAGAGAGAGAGAGACAGACAGACAGAACCAGACAGACAGACAGACAGAGAGAGAGATTCAAATGATTTATATACATTTAATGGCCCAGGCCCTATGGAAGGGGGTGTGGACATGTAAAGCCATAACATTTAAATTGCAACTGAAAATTACATTACGGAATGAAATGCTCAAATTTGGAAAACCTTTTCAACAAGGAGAATTCCTCTGTTTTTTAAAAGCTTGAAAATTGTGACAATCTTGGACACATTAGCACAATAGATGAACCAAGTATGTGCTTCGTTTTATATCAAGATGGGCTGTCTGTAATCTTTGGGCTTCATGAATTTTCCTCTGATGCTCGTGAAAGCCTGGGCCTGACACTCTGTCGGCGGTGAATGTCTGCTTCAGATATTTCTTGTATGTTTTACATTGTAATACTGAGAGAGGAGAGGAGAGAGAGAGAGGAGAGAAGAGAGAAGAGGCGAAGAGGAGAGAAGAGTCTAGAGAGTGAGTCCTATAGCTGCGTGGCTGTTACTTTACTTTGTCACGACTGAGTTGCGCGAGTAACGTCTGCTAACATTTCAACATATATTCTTGTGTGATATGCTTGACTTTTTGGGTAATGCTCTTGGTTTTAACCTAATATTACCCTTAACAACTCATCTTTCAATGCTGACAAACTGAAAAATCCTTTCATTGCTGGCACATCCAAGCGGCCACAAGCGTCAATTTTGCACAACGCTACACTTGATGGAGACTAAGATCACTAAACCGTCGCTAGCGATTTCAACCTAGTAATGACCTGAAAGCAATAGCGGTCTTCAGGTTTTTATAATTATAGGGCAATCTCAATGCCATAGATCACCTGCAATCTCCTGGAGATTCTTACACACACGAGAAAGAGCAAGAAGAAGACAAATAGCGCTATGAACGGAGGATGGAGTGAGGAAATAATGCAAGGGATCAGTTGCATCGAACAACCGTGTGGAGTACATTGACCTACCAAAGCAAAGTCAAGTCAGTCACATTGAGGACAAGGAAAGTCTGCATCCCAAACAACCCGTGTGGACATTGACCTAACAAAGCAAAGTCCAAAGTCAGTTATCCCAGTTGAAAGAAAAAGACAACTGTCTACACAGAGAGAATGACACCATCAACAACGTGAACTATACAATAGAGCGACGCAGATTGAATTATCCTAACAGGAAGGTTCACATAACAACGTCGCCTTATAACTGTCTGTTAACTCTACAACAGAGCGAGGGAAAATTGAAGTGTACGAACAGTGAAGGAGTCAGTCAATGAGAATAACTTTACAGCGTTGAATTCCTGCCTCCTCCCTTGCGCTGAAGAGATCTCAGCTACGTGAAAAAAATCGTTCATTTCATCTGTCCTTGGCCTATTTGCTTGTGTCTTGCCTAAAGAAGACCTACGATGTCGTGCTTTGCATCTTGTGACTCGTTTGTCCACCGTTTCCTCTGGGAGGTTCGCTAACATTTATTTAGATTTGGTTTCGATTTTCTGCCTGCCAGCAGTCGTCTCACTTTGCAACCAAACTAGAATTATTTCGGTCAGGGAAAATTTACTTGGCCAAATGGTGTATCATTAGATTCTTTTTTCACAATCTGAACATGATTTTGGAATTTAAAAAAAAAAACGCCCTGAAACTGTTTCCATTCTATTTCACAGACGAAACCAAACAACCCTGTCATCATTAACAGAAGCCCAATATTCTGTCAGTTTACCTCAATCCTTTGGCGTAAATCACGGATATTGCGCTCGGACGGCCCCGTGCCGTTTCAAAGTATAGCCGCACTTCTCTAATACGTCTCATTGAACTCCACAGTCAGCGTCAACCATGAAATGTATGCTGATGGCTCCTCAGCCGAACGATTCTGACTTGTCTTCAGATCATAACTGTCCACCTTCCCGTGTCTTATCTTCTTCCGTCTTTTCCAGACTGTCCTTCAGAAGTAAATTATGAATGGCTGTAACCGTCTAACGCTGAATGATGATAAGGTAGAAGCTTTATATTTCTGCATATTCTTCTCTATTCCATCTGTTACCTCTCTCTATTACATCCACTCCACGACTCCTCTCTATGCCCTGTTTATCTCTGTCTATGACATCCACGTATCTCTACAGAAGCTTTTCGTTTGATCAGATTCTTGTATCCCATTTATCATCTTCTCTTTAATACGCCACCATTCCTTTCTCCTATTAGGATTTATCTTTCATCAAAATACGTTCAATGAATCAACATATACTCAAAAGGTGTCCAACCGCATGCATGAAGTAAGACGCATTATCTCTATTTACTATACCTCACATTAGAGGAACCCAAGACATCAGTTAGTGCGTGCGTTTTTTCCTAGGCTTATTTACTGTCATTCAACTCTCTTGCTCCTTGGCTTTCACAAACTCTTAATACCCTTCTTAGTTTTCCAATCCTTCCGTCCAACTGATGTTTGTAGTAGACAAGATTTCCCACGGCACAGTTCCTCTGTAGGGAGCTCCACTGCTTCCATCGGTAACACACAAAAAAATAAAGGACAAGACCTCCTGTCTTGCAAATTCATACTGGAGCTGCACCCAACGGCTAACATCTCTCTTCGCATCAAGATCTTTCCAGAAGACAGGGAAGGGGCAAATGGCTAGCGCCACTATTGCTCCTGCTGGAGGTCGAGGGTTCGATTCCCCATTAGAGCATATACATGCGGTATGTTTTCTTCCCCAGTCAGCTTCTACCAGATTTGAGTTTATTGTGGACTCAGATGGGAAAACTGGGACCACACAGCAAGCTTTATCCACTTAATGGATGTGTCTTTGAGACTGTTGCTCAAATTCCCTTCCCCAGCTTGCAGGTGTTTTAGATCTCTTGGCCAGGCTGACGCTGGTGATATGTTATGAACAGTAAGCATAGAATTCAGCCCTGTCATACAGTCTCAGACCAGAATGAATCCATAGCATCATCTTCATCATAATCATCATCATCCTCATCATCGCCATTAAAAAAGTTTATGATTCTGTGACCGTTTATGTCTATCTCTCATGGTGACCTCAGGTTCAATCTTTTTCTCTGCATCCATGCCCTTGGCGAGATTCTGTCGGGGCGGTATCTGTACTTTCATGGTGTCCTGTCGTTGTAACGGATGTGGTGGCGCCTTCCTGAGGGAGAATAAATCACACCCTGCTCTATGACTAAGAAGTGTGTTCAGTGTGAGACTTAAGAGGTGGACCCTGGTGCGTTGGATCAGAACAGCACCACCGAATACCATCCACCCCAGAATGGCAACAGTGCAGTTGTCTTCTCTGGTTGGTTGACTCATGTTTGACTTGACATTGACCGCTCCCTGTGGAGTGCCGGTGCCGGGGCTGTGGTGGGAACAGTCAGGTGGTGGCTGTGGATGGTTGGAATGAGCAGCACAGGGCAATGCCTCGCTGAGGTGCACAGAACTGAGACAGCAAAGAGAAAATATATCCTCTGGTGCTTCCACTGCTGCACAGCATGTGTGATTTTTTTAAAATCTGTTTTTTCTTTCATGTTCAAGGGCTGTCCGTTTAAATCTTAGTAAATGAGTACACAATATCTCTGACCACGACCATCCACCAGTTTGAATGCGTAATATCCTGCTGAAACTGACTCAATGGAACATGCAGTCAGCTACAAATGAAAGATGCAGACGATGAACAATGTTCTTGCGATTCATTTCAAGGTCTGCAAGATCAAACAAAACAAGCCTGATGAAGTGATGCTTGATCCAGGAACCTTTGAAAGAGTCTAACACATACATTCACTGTTTTTTTTAACTGACGAATAAAGAATGCCAATATTGTCTTCAACTAGGTGTAATTGCTCAGATTAGTGTCTTAGAGGCAGCTGCTTGCTGTCCTCACAGAGATACCATCCTTTTCGTTTTCATATCCAACAAAGTGTCTAACATCTGTACCAGTGTGTGTCGTGTGTGGTGTGTGTGTGTGGTGTGTGTGTGTACGAGAGAGAGAGAGCGAGAGAGATAGAGAGCGCAGAGGAGAGAGAATCACCTACAACTCACTGATCTACTATGTAAGGAGCCACATGGGCTTAGCCCAGGGGAAATCATGTGTGACAAATCTGCTGGAAGCCCCTCGCCGACTGGACCAGACTCGTCGACTCCCGGCAGCAGCATTGTTGTCGTGCATATGTCGACTTCGAAAAAGCCTTCGCTGCACCTGTAACCGCTCCGTCCTCTGCTGTCGCAAAGTCGAAGCCCATGGAATCAAAGGCCCAATACTCAACTGGATAAAAGCATTCCTTGGTGATTGAAAGCAACGAGTTAGAATCAATGGAACTTTTCTCTGACGCATGGCGGCAGACACATGCGTTATCCCCACAAGATAGTTGTGTTAGGGACGCAATCCTTGTTTGTCATCTCTACATCAATGATCTGCCGAACCATGTACAACAACGCCGTCAAATTATTTGCAGATGACACAAAGTTATATGCCACAAGCGGTGACCAAGAATCAACCGCATCACACTCCAGAAGGATCTAGACAGCCTACAGAAATGGGCTGACTATTGCTTCTGAGATTCCACCCGTGATGAAACTTGGCACACGGAAATCAAGAAGTAACGTACCATATGAAGTACACAGACGATGAACCGGAAAAACCAGCAAGAGAAAAACCATGGCAGAAAGTGAGGTGGAAGTGGCTCTCGGCGTTCATGTGGACAACGACCTCAAATTTAAACAACACGTTGCCAACGTCAAATCAAGAGCAACAGCGTAATTGGCGTCATCCACAGAACCTTCGAGTTCTTGGACTGCAAGCTCTTCATCCAGCTATACAAGACACTAGCAAGGCCTATCCTCGGTATGGACAAACTGTGTGCCCCCCCGACATAAAACCTCTGCAAAGATCTTAGAGGATGTGCAGCAGCGCGCCACAAAGTTTGCTCTCCTCGCTCAGAGACACCATACCCAGCAAGACAGAGTCGACTTGGCCTGCCCAGCTTGGAGCACCGGCATCTTAGCGGGGATATGACTGACACTTCACAATACGTCTACAGATCTACAAGACCAAAAACCAAAGCTTGAAACTCTTGGAGGGTACCAGAGGAAATTAATGCCACGCGTCCACTCACCACACCCACTGCGATACCAGGAAACACTTCTTCAGTGAAAGAATCATCAAAACGGGAACACAGTCTCCCCAGACTCTCGTGTCCCTGGCACCTTCTGTGGAAGCTTTCAAGAGTTGGCTGGATGCTTGCTGAAGAAGGAAACCGACCAGTACAATCCGTCCTGCCAATAAGCCACGCATGCAAAGTGTGTAGAATACTAGCCGTATAACCCACATGGATCGATGAAAAGGACGTACTAAAGACCTCAAACATCGTATAGTTCGAGAGAGAGAGAGAGAGAGAGAGAGAGAGAGAGAGATAGGAGCACTGAGAATCTGAATGCCAAACAGAGGAAGCCCAGAATGGATGGTATTCTGAATGTTTTAACACAAAATTAATCTTCTATTTATCGTCTCTTCGTACCTGTGCTATACGCTGCAGGAAGACAAGGAGGTTGAGAAGGGAGTAGGGCGGGTGGAGCTTGGGGTCACAAACACACACCACACACACACACACACACCCACACACACACCACACACACACACGAGAGAGTCAGGGGCATGTAAGGCAAGGTTAAGTAAGAAAGGTTGTTTACAGCCCCGCCGACCGCAAAGGACTACATCAGGCTGTCACTGCGTTGAAGGTGCTTGCTTTGTGGACACATACAAAAGATACAAACAGAACAAATCACATAGATACCCCATGTCTGAGCAACATGTCTATGAGCTTCTACGAGTGCGTGCATTTTTACGTGCGCGCCAATGTGCACAAGGGAGGGAAAGGGAGAAGGGTGGAGAAAACAGTTTGTGAGGTCTTGTTGAGGTGAGTGGAAAGAGCACCGCGGGAGTAGGCTTACATGTGTGTGAAAACAAGAAGGGGGTGGTGGGGTGGGGGGTGGGGGGTGGGGGGTTGTAAGCAGTGGGGTGACGAAGCTGGGAAAGAGTGGCGGTGAAGAAAGTGAGGGGATAGGGGACCTCAATACAACGGCCATGTTGGACCACATTTTAACTGTCCCGTGCTCTCATCTTATCATGCCAAAGGTGCTGCCAAAGGCAAAAGAAACCCAACATGGACGTACAAACATTTATGTATTCTGGCTAATCAAACGTCTGGGCACCATCGCACCGAAGGGACTCAACACCAAGATTGATCTCCTCTGCAGTATTCTTTGTCTTCTACTTTCCCTTTCTTTATTAGCATGGTGTAAGAACATTCCAAGGATACACCTCCTTCTGCAGTATTGTTTATCTCCCTTCCTGTATTTATCAGCATGGTGTGAAACATTCCAAGTGACACACCTTCTGCAGTATTGTTTATCTCCCATTCGTTATCAGCACTGGTGTCAAAACATCCCAAGTGACACACCTCCTTCTGCAGTATAGTTTATCTTCCCTTTCTTTATCAGCTTGGTGTCAAACACCCAAGCGACACGCTTCCTTATGCAGTATAGTTTATCTTCCATCCCTTTATTTTATTAGCATGGTGTCAAACATTCCAAGCAGCCACACACTCCTTATGCAGTAGTTTTTATCTTCCCTTTCTTTATCAGCATGTGTGTCAACACTTCCAAGTGACCACACCTCCTTCTGCAGTATAGTTTATCTTCCCTTTCTTATCAGCATGGTGTTTAAACACTCCAAGTGACACACCTCCTTCTGCAGTTTATTGTTTATCTTCCCTTTCTTTATCAGCAGGGTGGCAAACACTCCAAGTGACACCGCCTCCTTCTGCAGTATTGGTTTATCTTTCCCTTTCTTTATCACACATGGTGTCACAAAAACACTTCAAGTGACACACCTCCTTCTGGCAGTATTGTGTAATCTTCTTCCCTTTCTTTATCCAGCTGGGGTCCCAACATTCTCAAGTGCCCATCTCACCCGCCTGACCTCCTTCCCAATATTTTTCACTCTTTCCCACCTTCATCATTCCCGTGCCTTTCATCCTTGTGCGCGCCGCGCGGCGCCGCGCACATACCCACACACAACCACACACACACACCACCCACCACGCACACACAACAACACACACACGCACGCCACGCACACCACACACACACACACCACCACACACACGCTCGCACGCACGCATGCATGCATGCACTCACGGACTGCACGCTCTCCGTCTCTCTCTCATCCCGGTCATCTCCGTCTCTCTCACACACCACACACCACACACACACACACCACACACACAACACATCACCACACACACACACATCTAATTCTAGTCCTACATCCTCTTCCTCACCTCATCACATGTCCTCCACCGTTTCTCCACTTTTCCTTCCCTGTGCACACTTACAATCAAGGAAACATGCATGCATACCATCACACACAAAAAAAAAACATACACAAGCTCCCACAACCATACCCTCCCACCACGCGCTAACGCGCGCGTTGCGTCCCTACGTGCAGCGTGCGTGCGCCGTACGTAACGTGCGTGTGTGCGTAGGTAGTGGTGTGTTGTGGTGTGTTTGTGTGTGTGTTGTGGTGTGTGTGTTGTGTGTGTTGTGGTGTTGTGTGGTGTGTGCTGTGCGTGTTGTGCGTTCCTGTATTTGACTATTAAATT
>JADBJO010024922.1:0-2500 GCA_016801955.1 Conus betulinus
GGTTTATGTTGTCGTGCAGCCAAAAAGACAGTGTTTTGTTTTGCTCTGTTCTGTACAAAAATCAGTATTCTTTGATGTCTTTGTGTAGTGTGTGTGTGTGTGTGTGTGTGTGTGTGTGTGTGTGTGTGTGTGTGTGCGTGCGTGCGTGCGTGCGTGCGTGCGTGCGTGTGTGTGTGTTGTGACATTTTGCTTTTATTCACACATTTTGTCACACACATACATACATCTACAATTTAAACAAAACTAGTGCATGCTATAATCACAATCTCACACATAATAGCAATAATAACAATTTCGCTCATACGAGACAGATATAGACAAACATGAGTGATTGGTTGCATAGTCTGGCACTCACCACACACACGCACGTGCACAGACTCCATGACTAAGACATTACACTGTGGGATCACTTACCACCCTGGCACAGCCAACTCTGTTCCCTCTTCCTATTAGGTCTGAGGGATGATCACACACATTAATACAAACAGATGAAAGAGACAGATAGGAAATCCACAGACTGAAGTTCAAGCAGTCTACTTTCTACTTCGACTTTCTTCCTTTTAAAATGTCACTTCATTTCCAATTCATACAAGATGCATATTGTCTTTGTGGAATATAAGTCTCCAAGGGGGAGACAGTCTCCAATGGGGAGACTATAAGCTTGCTGAAAGCTCATTTTGAGGAGCTTTTATTATTTCCCCATTCACCCTCTCAAGCACATACTGTTAGTTAGGCAGAATTATCTTCCACTGCAGATATGTATTTCTTATCTCCCCCTATTTCTTCAATCTAAGACATAAAAGCAAGCTTTGTTTAATTGAATATTTCTTGCGGTCATTGCAAAACCAAGCTGTTCTGTAAGTTGCTGGAATGGTGCTCGGTTACTTACCCTTAGAATTTATTAGTCTATTATAATTTAGTCCCTTGCGGATTCATTGCAAGAACTGGCCCTCAGCACTTGTGTCTTAAGAGGTTATCTTTTTATATTTTCTACTTTTCACAAGAAAATGTAGCTTGTTTTGCTCTTTCATGATTTTCTTTTGCTTCTTAGGTGGCAGCTTTGGTTGGTTATTTGAAAACTCATCAAACACACTATGGTATTGCACACCAGTCTTTTTGTGTGGATAGCATTCTTCTTAAAACCGAAAAGGCGGAGAAGTGAAATTACCACTTTCCGCAGTCACTGAAGAGAAACAATTAAGTTACTAAATATCGGTATCTGACCAGAAAGTATATGTTAGTGAGTATTCTCTCCATTGAAGATTGTCTCCCCCTTGGGACTATAAGCTTGCTGAAGGCTCATTTTGAGAAGCATATATAATTCCCCATTCACCCACTCAAGCACATATTTTTCAGTTAGGCAGAAATATCTATCACTGCATATATGTATGCTTATCTCTCCCTATTCCTTCAATCTAAAACATATGAGCAATCTTTGTTTGTAATTGGATATTTCTTGCAATCACTGCAACATCAAGCTGTTCTGTAAGTTGTTGGAATGGTGCTCAATTACTTATCCTTTGAATTTAGTAGTCTTATATATATAATTGCCACTGCAGATATGAATACTTATCTTTCTCCTATTTCTTCACTCTAATACATAAAGAGCAAGTTTTGTTTTTAATATAATATATATATATATATATATATATATATATATATATGTGTGATGGTATTTGGGGAAATTTGCCAACAAGAGAACTTTTCTCAAAAACAGGGGTTAAAAGCTATTCATGGGTACTGACTAAATACGGAAATTTAAAGAACACGCTTCAGATTCTGTTGCACTCTTGATTCAGGCATTTGTCTGCTCTCTGTCTGAATTTAACATTTTCTTAGAAGACACAGTGGCTGCGTTTGGCAATAGAGGTTTTCTGTCCCTGTTCTTATGAAAATTAAAAGAATGAAAACGAATTTCATTTTGTATCCAAATGGCTCAGATGCGCAGAAACTCAAGAGCGAGACATTCCCAAGAATATTTCAACTCTCTGAGAAGTATTAATTTTGATTTTCTTCTAGCCTTGAGCCAAAAGCGAACACTTGTGCGTCTCGTTTGTTATATCTATTGAGTGTTTCATATTCGTAATCTAGAAAACGAGTATTATTGTCTGTTTTCTGGGAACATTTCCATAAAATGATGGACAGTAAATGTTTATCAAACGTTAACAATAAAGAAGAATCTCAGAAGTTAGCCTTATAATCTGCGCACAGTTGTTCATTTCTACCTTGTCTTTTAGCAATGTGGCACATTATTCCAGTAATTTTCTTGTTACTGTTTGCTTGACTGAGTCTATGATACTCTTTCGGTTTAATGTGATGTGATATGTTTTGGGATGAATATTTCTATGTATGTATCCCTTTCATTGAAACGAGCTTGTCGACTGATCAATATATCATTTATATCAGATTCTGACTCGGACTTTCCTTCTTTGTGCGAAAATATACGCGCATGTGAAAGCATGTAGTGAAGGAAAAATCAAATGTAAATAAAAGCAAAAAA
>JADBJO010024922.1:5000-24493 GCA_016801955.1 Conus betulinus
TAACTTTAAACACGTCATATATCACACAAACTCGGGGGACACAACCCCTCAGCTTCACACACAGTAACTTCACTGGCCAACACATCTCTGTCCAATACCCTGTCTCAACCAACCCAACATGCAGCCCCCCCCCCCCCCCTCCCACCCCCGGTTCCAATTCCCCCCACCCTACTCATAGACAGGCACACAGATCTCATATGTAACTCTCAGTGAAGCCACCGGGCTAATCACCCCGTCAGATTTTAACGAAAGGCACTGGCATCCGACCACATGGGGTTAACTGGGGAGGATAAAAGGGAGAAGTTCTACCCTAGTCTTAATCAGGGACAGTCAATAACCGTTCCAGGCTCCTACTCCAAATCCCCCAACCCGGGATCCCCACTGCGTGTTGACCACGGCACTTGGCACTTGGACCCATGGGGTGAGAAAGGCGGAAATACGGGACAGGGGAGAGATAACTCTAACCCACGGACCAGGGAGAGTCAAAGGGCGTCTAGAATTGCCTGCCCCTTTGACAGTCGGGCTGATACGATCTCTCCAACCGGCCAACACAAACACGCCGGCCCATCGGAGGGTCGACCTCCTCTGTGATCCCCAACTCAAAGGCTGGCCCCCGACCTATGTCCAGACAAGCCTCGTTTCTTCTACAAGGAATAGGCGGCCCAGCCCCCAACAAGCACTTATTCATGTGCCCATATGGTCAGCGGCAGAGTACCAGCCCCCTGACAGTGCACCCTGATCGGCGGTCGCTGATCATGTCAGCCCCCCACCTAAGAGTTTTGCCTCGGAAAACTCTAACTACCATCAGGGAACGCCGAGAAGGGGAAGAGAAAAAGAAATCAACGGACCGTGGGTTTTTGCGGAAAACCCATATAACATATTACAACGTAACATAAGCATTATGTACATACTGTAACCACTATGGGGAGAGCCTAGTCACCCACCTGTAACGGTACTCATTGTTTAAAGACTAGTCACCTAACCCACTAAAATACGTTTTTAGGGGGCGTTACCCGCGAAAAGGCATGCAGAATGGAAAATAAAAAAAGAAGGGCTTACGTACGTCGGGAGCCGGAATAGCTCAGTTGGTATGGCGCCGGACTCGTAATCTTGGTGATCCTGGGGTTGCTGGTTCGAATCTCCGCTGGGGCGTTTTCGGTACAGGGGGATTTTTCCCTCGGAGTTAACATTGGTTCTGACTCCATTTCCCATACAGTCCTTCGAATGAGACTATAAACCGAGGTTCCGTGTGTGAACGCACGCATAATATCTTGCACACACGTAAAATCCCATCACCAACTTTCGGAAGAGAAGGCCAGTTTGGCCGTTGGTATGGATGACACGTTACACATAGCATGCACCCTGCGTGAGAAATGGAAAGAATGAAGAAAGTAAGGAACTTGAGTGAACGATATTGAATGATATTGACTGGATGACACGGGAAACAACTGTATGAAGCGTCAGCTGGCAGCTCTTCAGTCGGCACTACCCAGGTAGGCAGCCCATTGTGTAAACGAGTGTTGATTGTAAAGCGCTTAGAGCTTGGTCTCTAGCCGAGAATAGGCGCTATATAAGTATTCATTATTATTAATATTTGCAATTCATAGTCCTGCTACACGCAAGCACACAGTTACAAATAGACACCGACTACCACTGAACCTTATTTACATTATTAACTGGCAGGTCTATGCTCCTACTGCTCCCCCTGACACCGGCTCAAATAGTCTGCCACTACGTTCTCGGCTCCCTTGATGTAGCGTAGGCGCATGGGGTACTCCTGCAATTGCAGGGACCACCTCATGATGAGTCTACTGCTGGCGTGCTTGGCTTGAGCCAGGTACGAGAGGGGTTCATGGTCCGTCTCCAAGACGAACTCCCTGTCGTATAGGTAGCGCTGAAATTTCTGAGTGCCAAACACAATGGCAAGACACTCACGCTCTGACACTGAGTAACGCTTTTTCTGCATCTCCGAGCTTCCTACTCGCGTAGACCACGGAGTGAAGCACTCCCTGGAGTTCTCGCAGGATGGCTGCTCCCCACCCCATCACTGGGATCAGTCCTAAGGACGAACTCCTTACCCAGGTCTGGCAGCTTCAGAACTGCCCCATGCATAGGGTCCCCTTAAGTAGTGAAAACGACTCCTCGCACCCTGGAGTCCACACCCACTCTATCTGGCTGACCTTTCTTCAGCAAGTCTGTGAGGGGTTGCAGACAGTTTAAGTTGGGTACAAACTTCCTATAGTACCCAGCTAAACCCAGGAAAGCCCTCACCCCCCTCTTCGTCCTAGGCCTCTCGCCTCCTCCAACACCTGGAGCTTCCCTCTACTGGGGGAAATCTTCCCCTTAGTCAACTGGTGGCCGAGATACTTGATCTCGCCAAACCCCAAGTGGCACTTTGACGGCCTAGCCGTCAATCTGGCTTGTCTGAGGCGTCCAAGGACAGCCCTCCAGACCTGTAGGTGGTCATCCCATGACTCCGTGGCGTTTAAAAGGTCGTCCATGAAGTTCTCCACTGGCTTGTTAGCCAGTGGTTCCAGCAGACAGCGCATCATCACGGTAAAGGTGCTGGGGGGTGTTCTTGACGCCAAAAGGCATGACCGTCCAGGTGTATGTGCCATCTTGGGTGATGAACGCGAACTTGTCGCGATCTTCCGGTTTTTTCCGGAATCTGCCAGTGTCCCTTGGACAGATCTCCCTTTGAAAAATACTTGGTGTCGTCGATCCTGGCAAAGATGGCTTCAGGATCGGGCAAGGCTTCAGTCTGGAATACAGTGATGGCGTTAAGCCGCCTGTAGTCCACACAGAAGCGATTGCTCCCATCCTTTTTTGTGCACTAACACAACTGGGGCAGCAAAAGGACTCTCTACCCGTTCTATTACCCCTAGCTCCAACATCTCCCTTATTTCAGCCCTGACTGTCTCCTGCTTAGCGTGGGGGAGAGGGTAAGGCTCGGCCTTGGTAGGCTGGTTGCTCATCAGCCTTACCCCCAAACTCTACTAAGTTAGCCTTCCCTGGCTTCTCGCTCAGGATGTCAGGAAACTCCCTAAGTAAAAGCCGTCGCCTCGCCCCCCTGGGCGGCGTCAGTCAGTGTGTCACCAAGGTGACAGTCGCCCACCGTCTCCGTCGCAGTCAGTGGGGGACTCAGCACCGGGGCCTACCTCTGTGTCCTCTGCTGAGATTTCCTCGGGGATAATGGAGGCCACGACCGCGCTCGCCTCAGCTGGTCTTCGCAGGTACCTCTTCAGCATGTTAATGTGGTAGGTACCCACCTTCCTTGGTGATCGCCGGATGACGTAGTTGTCCCTGCACTTCGCGTCCTCCACCACGAAAGGTCCCTTCCAGCCCATCTGCAACTTGTGTTTCTCAGGCATGAGGAGTAGGACTTCGTCCCCTGGCTGAAGGGTCCTGCTCTTGGCCTTCTTGTTGAAGTGGGCGGCCTGCTTTGACTGGACCGCCCCTAGGTGTTCCTTGTCGCTGTTATAGGCTGCCTCCAACTTGTCGCTCATCTACGTCACGTACTCACACGTGGTCTGCACAGTGGGTTCCGACTGGTCGTCCGTCCACAGTGGCCTCAGGATTGCCATGGGGTCCTCTCACCTTCCTGCCATACAGAAGTTCGAAAGGGGAGAACCCGTGGCTCGATTGGGAAACCTCCTTGTAGGCAAACAGGAAAGCTGGCAGGTATCGGTCCCATTGGTTGGGGTGGAGCTCGCAGCACTTCCGCAGCATGGCCTTGAGGGTCCCATGGAACCGTTCCACCAGCCCGTTGGTTTGGGGGTGGTAAGGCGTGGTGGTGAGATGGTTGATGGACAGCAGCCTGTTCACTTCCCTCATCACCTCGCCGACGAACTGGGTGCTCTGATCTGTCAGGATCTCCTCGGGCACGCCCACCCTGGACCAGATGGTAAAGAGAGCCTCTGCAACGGTCTGGGTGATATTTTCGACGGAGGCGACGTCAGCATACCTCGTGGCATAGTCGATAGCGGTGACCATGTAGCGATGCCCCCGGGTCGACGGGGCGACATGATCCACTATGTCCACTCCCACCCTCCTGAATGGTTGTTCGATGATGGGCATGGCGTGTAGTGGGGTCGGTTTCTCCGTCTCAGTCCCAGCCTCTGGCATTTGTCGCAGGACTTCACAGACCTCTTGACTTCCGCGCCCACCCCTGGCCAGTAGTAGAATCCCCCTTGACCCTTTCTGGGTATTCGTCACTCCCAGGTGCCCACTACCCAGGCTGTCGTGGGCTAGTTCCATCACAGTGGTCCTCCGACTTTTGGGCACCACTAACTGACTGGTGGATTCCCCTCGAGCCTGGTAGTTTCTGATGAGCAGCCCGTTCTTCTTCTCAAAGAGGGGCGTTTCCTCACCTCCTTCCTTTCCCCTACCTTCTTCCAGAGCTCCTTCAGAGTCGGGGTCTTCTTCCTGGAGCAGTCTCATCTCCCCAGGCTCTGTGTTATTGAGGGGAATAGCCGGGGCATGCAAGGGTTCTGGAACAGTGGTCCTCTTGGCTGACCTGGTCTCTGCTGCGCTGGCGCTGGCTGTGGGGGTCCCTATCAATTGGTGCTGTAGGATCATCTGGCACCCCAAGGAGGCCCTGTGGATTGCGTTGGCTTGCACCCCGGCAACCAACTCCCCTTGGAAATGCTCAGAGACGAACATTATCTTTGCCAGTGGCACCGTTGATGAGCCACCATTCGCATAGGCTAGTTGAACGCTCTCCCCCAAGTAGTCCTCATCTTTCACTAGCCCTGACTCTACCAACGCCTCTAAATGTCAGACCTGTATCTAGCATGCACTTGACTGGCTCCCCGTTTATCTGTGCATCTAGAAAAACAGCTTCCCTCCTGCACCCACTACGGAGTTGGCCTGTTCCGTACACTCCCTCGCAAAGTGACTCAACTTACTGTACTTATAGCACCTGAGTCTTGCTTTTCTCCTTACTGTCCTGTTCCTGCTTGTTTGGGTGTGTGCTTCTGCCTTTGTTGTCTGTTGTGGTTTGGGATGGATTGCGATGGCGGCTGTGGTTGTTGTTTTGTGTAGGTCGAAGGGTGGTTGTGAGGGTGCGAGCATTGTCTGCATGGGGTTGGTTTTGGTACGTGCTGTTGCGTGGTTTGGGAGCCCTATGCGAGTGTGGGTGAGCAACCTCATGCCGCTCGGCTAAGTCGGCTATTTCCGATAGCTTTAGGCATCCCTTCTCTTAAGAGAGAAAAACCTTCAAATCTGCACTGTAAGTGCCTACGATTTGCTCCCTGAGTAAGAGCTCCCTCAACGCATCATACTCATTCTCTATCTTTTCCGTCTTCACCCACCTATCGAACAGAATTCCCACCCTGTGGTGAAACTGTTCATGGGTCTCTGAACCCTGCTTTGCGGCATTCCTAAATGCTGCTAAACATTTCTCAGACGTAATGCGGAAGTACTTATACAGTGCGGCTATCACTGCATCGTAATCCTTAGCACTCTCCCCACTAAGCATAGCGTACGCTGACCTGGCTTTGTGGGACAGACCAGAAGACAAATTCGCAACCATCTATCGCGAGGAATGTTCTGATCAACTGCCAGGCTCTCGAAGTGAGAGAGATACTCCTCGAGATGCTCTGCTCTGTCACCAAACATCGCCATTTGAACGGTTGGTCTCCTGTTATTCTCCGCAAAATCGCCATCCTCTCCATTCCCTGACACCGTACGAGTTCGGCCTTGTTCATTTTGCCAGCCTTAGTCTTTCCATCTCTATCTGATGCTCTCTCTCCCTCTCCATCTCTTCTTTCCTCTCCTGTCTCTCTCTTTCCTGTTTTATATAGTCAACCAAATCCTTCCCTTTTAAACCAAGGATTAGTCCTTCTTCCCTCCATTGCTGCAAGTTAACATTAATGTTTGTTTCCGATGCTGGCACACTGCTTTCCTCCGCTTTGCCCGACGGTTTATTGCTCCGACGTGGCATGTTGAAATATACTTAGAACCAGAAGGGATAATTATAACGAAAACTACAGGGAAATAATTAGCTGATGGCTTCACAATAGAGACTACTAGAGGGAGTTAGTACCCTTGCCAAACTGAGAATCACTTTCACTCTCTCTCACACCAGATGAATGGACAGGTAATGATCCATGTGACAAGGGACTACAATGAGAGATGAATAATGATAATGAAGAGCACAGGATATACACCTTTTCCTGGCAGATCAAAGAAAAGAACAAGACAACAACAAAAAATGCAATACCAGAAATGGCCTACCCCTGCTCACTTGTTGGTCCCTGGAGTCTCAGCCGGGTGCCGGTTTCCCGTTGGGGCCGCACTTCCGCCCCTCCACTCAGCCTCTCAGGTTTGCGCCGGACGTCCCCCTCTTCTGCTCCATCTCTGGAGCCTCGGCAGTACACTGGGCCTGTTAGACTTTGGCCCAAGTCACTGGTCACTCCGCCCACTGGACCGTCCTGTGGGGGTCTCCTATGTACTGCCGACGCACCGACACTTCACCGTTGGTGACACCTGACTGGAGGTGTGTCACGCACACGAATCTCAGGGCACTGCCGCCGACTCCTCTCTTACACTTGACACCCAAAGTTCCCTCACCGGAGATTCACGGAAGTCGCACGGACGACGGGAATCTAGGAACGCCAACCTACTCATATACCGGCACACAAATCTCATGTGTAACTCTCAGTGAAGCCACCAGGCTAATCACCCCGTCAGATTTTAACGAAGGCACTGGCATCCGACCACATGGGGTTAACTGGGGAGGATAAAAGGGAGAAGTTCTACCCTAGTCTTAACTGGGGAGGATAAAAGGCAGAAGTTCTACCCTAGTCTTAATCAGGGACAGTCAATGACCGTTCCAGGCTCCTACTCCAAATCCCCCAACCCGGGATCCCCACTGCGTGTTGACCACGGCACTTGGCACTTGGACCCATGGGGTGAGAAAGGCGGAAATACGGGACAGGGGAGATAACTCTAACCCACGTACCAGGGAGAGTCAAAGGGCGTCTAGGATTGCCTGCCCCTTTGACAGTCGGGCTGATACGATCTCTCCAACCGGCCAACACAAACACGCCGGCCCATCGGAGGGTCGACCTCCTCTGTGATCCCCAACTCAAAGGCTGGCCCCCGACCTATGTCCAGACAAGCCTCGTTTTTTCTTCTACAAGGAATAGGCGGCCCAGCCTCCAACAAGCACTTAATTCATGTGCCCATATGGTCAGCGGCAGAGTACCAGCCCCCTGACAGTGCACCCTGATCGGCGGTCGCTGATCATGACGCTGGAGTACACATGTACTTGAGGGACGAAACTTAGTGGTGGAGGGATGTGTCTTGCGGCATTCCGCCCCCCATCCCACCCCTCCTTCCCCTGAATTTCATGCTTGGTTTTCAGACCACGCTGTCCAGCCAAACAGCAGCTGTGTATGTACAGTTTCATTGCAGTAAACGTCATTGAGACGTATGCGTGTGTGTGTGTGTGTGTGTGTGTGTGTGTGTGTGTGTATGCGCGCGCGCGCGTGTGTGTATGTGTGTGTGGTGTTGGTGTGTTGTTGTTGGTGGTGGTGGTGGTGGTGGTGTGTGTGTGTGTGTGTGTGTGTGTGTGTGTGTGGTGTGTGTGTGTGGTGTGGTGTGGTGTGTGTAGTGTAGTGTAGTGTAGTGTAGTGTAGTGTAGTGTAGTGTAGTGTAGTGTAATGTAGTGTTGTGTGATTTCCCAGCCTGAAATGAGTCTACCAGCCGGCCAACAGCCGGAAAGACTTGTCGTTGATGTTGTTGTAAATCCACGATTTCCGATCACCGAGTTTGTTTCCGCTTAGATCCCGACATATTTTGTACTGCTGGAGGTGTTTTAGTATAAGCTAGACCTAAACAGTTCATACTTTAAAAACGTCACTGTATCACAAATAGAATTAACAAATATTCTATTGTTTTTTAATTTCAGGGGAAAAGGTCGTTGTAGACCACTATAGTTTCGCTCCTCCCCTCCCCTCTTCCCCATCTTACCCAGACACACACGAGGTGGCTTAGTCTCGAAATGCCATATCTACACTTTGTTTTTTTTTTTTTTTTCAATTATAACTGCTTTTGAAAAGTACATAAACCCAGTCTGGTGTGTGTGTGTGTGTGTGTGTGTATGAAAAAAAAGAAACACCCAAAGGTGCTGGGGAGGACCCAGAGAAGCACTGTCTTAACCTGCCTTTAGAGCAGTCCTGTACCACCCTTGGAGGCCTGCGCTGTGTTGACAATGGGTACAGGCACGCGCAGGTCACTCCATTAAGATATCAAGGGACATAACTGCTCCTGAACAGAGGTAAATCAGACTACGGGATGCAATTCGTAACAGCCTTAAAGCAGCAACCCCATGGGTGTACCAGCCCGTATTTCATGACTGCAGAGCCCACCGGTGAAAAACACCACCCTCCAGCTGCCGAGCACACCCACAGACCCAACCACCCCTGCCCACGGACAGATGAAGACAGCGCAACTCCAGACACAGCCAAGCTTTCGCCATACGGTCTTATGTGCCCTCAAGAGAGAATCCAAAGTTGTAGTCTTTCCCACTGTCAACAGGACTTTCCCTGTGGTTAGTGGGTCTTTCCTCACCGTCACCAGACCTTTCTCCAGGGTCAGCCTAGTTAAGGCAAAGTGTGTGTGTGTGTGTGTGTGTGTGTGTGTGTGTGTGTGTGTGTGTGTGTGTGTATCATTAAAGCACCTGCGTTTTTAGAGAGATATGGAAAAAAAAAAAAAAAAGCATATACGTGTACTTCATTGTCTGATTATGTGTCTCGTCATTTACATGCATGCGACTTTTCTCTTGACAACATTGCTAAAATGACCAAATACCCTTTCCCCCTTTGGTTGATGAAACAAGCAGATATTTTCTATTCCTATGGTAATATTACTAAAAATGAGAATCCACTTTTGCTTCCTTCTCTTGTTAAAGAATTGATTTACTCTGAATATGACTCTTATCTGCATATTTTCACTGATGGTTCAGTTTCGTGTACTTCTGAGGTTGGTGCTACTTTCGTGATACCTTCCCTCAACGTTGAAAAAAGATTTCATATTACCAAAGGTTGTTCTATTATTACTGCTTAGTAATTTGCTCTTATGAAAGCTATTAATTTCATTCTTGATATGCAGTCTTACCAGAAAGAATACTGATTTTTTCAGATTCCAAGTCTGCTTTAACGGCTTTACACCTTCAAAATACATCAAGTCGTCCTGATCATGTCACTGAAATTTTATTTTCAATTCAGCAGTTGATAATGCAAGGTTCCGAAATAAAATTATTATGGGTACCCGGTCACTGCAGTCTTCGAGGGAATGAACTTGCTGATACCTGTGCAAAAGAGGCTTCAATGCACAAATCGAATACACTGACAAAAGCACTCTGGGACCAGAGAAGAACACAGTAACTTGAAGTTGCCATTCAGAAGAACAGATGGGATGTTTCTGCCCCCAGCAGTCATTGTATAAGTCCGCCAGGTTCTATTCCGAATCGAAATTTATTACACAGAACACGGGTGGATTGTAGGTTAGGCAGGTTTTAAAAACCATCTGGTTTGTGTGTCTGTGGTCAAAAACTTACTGTATCTCATTTTGTAATTGAATGTTCCATAACAAAAGCGTATTTTCAATGTTTTTCATGATAAAATTTTGTCTAAAAATCTACCTTTAACTTTCCATAGTGTTTTTTTTTTTTTTTTGTCCCAACCCAGAAAATGGGTGGAGTCTAGCCAATTTAGCTGTAAATCTGATCAAGTCTCATCCACTTGGCAGATTTTTCTAGCGGAATTGTTTGTTTTTGTTTGTTTTTTGTCGTTGTTGTTTTTGTTTGTATGTTTTGTTTCTTTTTTCGTTTAGTGGTGTGATGTACACGTAGAGCAAAGAATTTGTTACATAACATAGCTGTTGGACTCTCACGTGTACATGGTCGCATTATTCCATTTATGAAACTTTTGCATAGGCTGTGCGCGCTAGAGAGAGAGAGAGAGAGAGAGAGAGAGAGAGAGAGAGAGAGAGAGGGGGGGGGGAGAACTTGGTTTTGTTTATATGTGAGTGTATGTTGTGCGTTCGTCTATATGTTTTTTGTGTGGATATGTTTTGAGTGTGTGAAAAGGGGGGGGGGGGGGGGGGGGGGGGGGGGGGGCACGGTTTGTGTGTGTGTGTGTGTGTGTGTGTGTGTGTGTGTGTGTGTGCATGCGAGAGAGAGAGAGAGCGAGAGAGAGAGAGAGAGAGATAGATTTGGTTTCATTTGTTTGTGTCTGTGTGTCTGTGAGCGCGCGCGCGCATGTGCGTGTGTGTGTGTGTGTGTGTGTGTGTGTGTGTGTGGTGTGTGCTTTTGTGTGTGCGTGTGTGTGTGTTTAGGGGTGTTTTTTTTCTTTTTTTATATGGGTGTTGAGAGAGAGAGAGAGAGAGAGAGAGAGAGAGAGAGAGAGAGAGAGAGAGAGAGAGATTTGATTTTCAGCACAGTTAAGATGTGATTTGTTTTACTATTACAATTTTGAAAATCCCTAAGCGTTCTCTGAAATCTGTTGGCGAAAGAGCCTTCAGTTTTAGAGCTCCTTCTATTTGGAACTCCCTCCCTGAAGACCTTCGTAATCAGCCTACTCTTTTGTTCTTTTAAATCTGAGCTCAAAACTTAACTCTTCAAAAAAGCGTATTCTCTTCTGTAGATGACTAGGTATTTCCTAAATTCCTCCACAACTAGTCCAGTGAGGCAGCTTTATGCATGTAGGTGCGTTTGCCATTGTGTATTTTCTTTTTGCTGTGTGCATGAATATTGTATGAATAAGTGCAAATGGTGGATGTAAGCGCATTGAGTTGTACAACAAGAAATGCGCTATATAAGTATTATACATTATTAATATTATTATTATTATTATTACAATTTCTGATTTCATTATTTAATTTATAAATGTTAAATGTTTACCTGTTAATTATCCTTTATGATTTTATGTCATTCAGAAGTTATTTGTATCATTTTCGTTTCTCATTAATTTATTAATGTTTTTTTTTTATAATGTCAGTGCAACACTATGTTAATCTAACAGTAAATGGTTTCAGTCAGTCAGTGTTTATCATTTGATCTTCCGATTTTGAGGGAAATTTTCGGTCTAATATTTACATTGAACATCTTCTCCACCACTGAGTGTTCATATTTTTTGTTTTTGAGGCATACTCTCCACTATCAGACCATGAGGGATTACCTCCTCCACGATGCCAACTGATGACATCCGTCTGTCTCTAAAGACAATCGCATTGCGCTATGGATTAGTTAGTTCTGGATTTGTAGCGCCTGCTGTGACTGAAGAACGCGATTCTTGAGCGGCAGACTCTGCTGCAGTTGCTGCAGGTGAAGTCTTGGTCAACAGTGTCTGTGGGTGCCGACGTAATTCTTTGCCGTGCGCGGCGCCTCTGTTCTTCCCACTGGGCCTCTCTCCTCTGCTCTGCTTGCTTTGATCCCGGCCTCGATGGTGGACCGCCAGCTGACCCGGTCTGAAGCTGCTGACTCCAGGTCTGCTGTGTCGAGGCTGCCTTGCTCTTAGGTCGCGCTTACACAATCCTTGTAGCGTAGGACGGGCCGTCCTGTGGGTCTGGAGCCCGTAGCCAGCTCGCCGTTCCGCATGTCTTTTGGGATGCGTCCATGCAGCTGACGTGGCCAAGCCAGCGCAGACGTCTCTGTGTCAGCATGGCGAACATGGTAGTCATTCCTGCCTGGCCAGGACGTCCTTGTTGGTGATGCGGTCCTGCCAAGTGATGCCCTGGAATCTTCTGAGGCAGCGCAGGTAAAGGCGATCAGTCTGCGTTCTTGTCCAGTGAACAGGGTCCATGCTTCGCTTACATAGAGAAGAATGCTCAGCATGCAGGCTTGGTACACTTTCATACTGGTATTTGATCTTAGCATGGTGTTGTCCCAGACTCTCTTCGCTAGACGAGCCATTGCTGTTGCTGTCCTGCCGATCGGCACATTCAGCTTGGCGTCCAGAGAGAGGTTGCTAGAGATGGTAGAGTCCAGGTAAGTGAAGGCATCGACCACTTCGAGGATGTGATCGCCAGTGGAGATGCGGAGAGTGCTGCTGCTGACGTCTTGGCCCATGATGTTGATTACCTCAGCTGATAGTGATGTCGAACTCGGTGCACGCATCAGCGAAGTAGATTATGAGCCGCTGTTACGCTTCCTCGGTGTGAGCAGTGAGAGCAGCGGGATCTGCGAAGAGAGCCCTCCCTGATGAGGGCTTTCCGCACCTTCGTCTTTGCTCGGAGGCGTGCCAGGTTGAAGAGGCTTCCGTCACTCCTAGTGTGGAGGAAGATGCCGTTTTCAGACTATCAGAAGGCGTAGTGCAGCAGCAGGGAGAAGATGTCGAAGAGTGTCGGAGCGAGCATGCATCATTGTTTGACACCGCTCTTGATTGGGAAGGGGTCCGAAAATGAACTTTCGAACTGAACAGTGCCATTCATGTCATGGAAGGATGTGATCATCTTCAGGAACTTGGGAAAGGGGGGGGGGGGGGGGGGGGGGGCATCCAATCCGGTGTAGCAGGATGAAGAGGCCTGACCTATTGACCAAGTCAAACGCCTTGGTCGGGTCGTCGATGAAGGCGATGAACAAGAGTTTTCTCTGCTCGTGGCACTTCTCTTGTAGCTGCGTCAGGGAGAATATCATTTCGGTCGTCGACCTCGCATGTCTGAAGCCGCACTATGCCTCTGGGTACACTCGTTCAGCGAGTAGCTGCAGCCTGTTGAGGACGACGTGGGCGAAGGCTTTGCCAACAATGCTGAGGAGGGATATTCCGCGATAGTTATTGCAATCCCCTTTGTTCTTGTATAGTGTGATGATGTTTGCATCACGCATATCCAGGGGTACGGTCCCTTCCTCCCAACGCTGCAGCAGGAGCTCATAGAGGTACTGAGGAGAGAACTCTCCTTGCCAGCTCTGATGACTTTTGGTGGAATGCCATCGCTACCTGGAGTTTTACCACAGATGGCCGATGGCCTTGCTGAGTTCCTCAATGGTGGGTGGGTGTCACACCAATGGGGTGATGGTATTCAACTCGCCTCAGCTCAAAGAACTCGCCGACAACTCATCACCCGCACTCCACGCCAGATTCAAAGAAAATAAAAATTCAACAATATTTAATTAACAAATGAAGGAGCGTGTGTCTGTGTGCGTGATTATAAATATGTTTTTTTTTTTTGGTAATAACAATGTCTTGCAGCGCTCTTATCTGTCACTCTCGCACAATCCTGCGATCTCTGTTTTCTCTTCCTTGATGATGTTGACTACGATGGCTTGACCCGTTTCAGTCTTCAGGAGGCGTCAACATCCAAGGCAGTCCAGTAACAGTGACGGATGACTGTGTCCAGCTGATAAGACATCCAGTAGAAGTACTCGAACCCACCTGCACAGGAGCAAGTGGCAGCAGTGTAATATCCTACAAATAATCTACCCACAGCAGACTTCTTTATGTATTTTATTTGTAAAACATGAAAAGACAGACATGACAACACAAATGCATACAACCTAGTGTGTAGTGCCATGTCTGCATGTGTCTACTGCGGTACGATGATATAACAAGAAAAATGCAGATGGAATGATACATGAAATGAGAATGACTCCCACTCCACCCCAGGGTGCACTCTACTCCATCTGCAATAAGGATGTAATATTAATGAATCAAGCCTAACTACGACGGCCATAACTATGGCACCAAACAACTAACTTGGGGTATGAAAATATTTTAACATATGGACCTTGATGTACGTGCGACAATCTTCGCACCAAAAACTACACATCCATTCAATAAACCAAATGAAAATATTCCCCTCTTGACTACTTTAATCTACATAACAAATATAATAATACAAGGAGTGTGTCTAGACTCACTGGTAAGAAAAAAATGGAGTAACGTGCGCACGCTCAGAGTTCCCCCAACCGCCAGCGACACCTGCGTTCCGGAGTTCCTCAGACGTAGGCGACGACGGCACGTTCCATCATCCCCCAGACGTAGGCTATACCAGTACATGCCAGAGTCCCTCAGACGCAGGCGACACCAGCACGTTCAAGGCTTCCCAGATGTAGCGGTGGCTGGGCGACGACCTCGGTACTATGTCGCTTTGCCTAGTCAAGGTCGATCCTCTGCGCGCTCAATTACGAAGTTAGCAGCACGAACCCGGGCCCCGGTAGATGTTGAAATCGATCAAACTGGTGCTCTAAACAACTGTGATCCTCAGCTGACTTGCGGTATAGGCAAGATGCAACGTCTTCTTTTGAGATCAGATTTCTTCCCGGTCGAAATAGCTGCTGCTGTCTGTAACGTCTACAATAACAGTCCTCTTTGATTCCGTCACTTCCCTAGAAAGATGTCTTGGCAACGATGCTTAGCGATGACATATGAAGATTTGATGCATTGCATAACAGCTGATGATAGTTCTGTAGATTCGCAGCACGACGAAATAAAATAAAAATATAAGCATGTGTGATGTTTTGAAACTGCATCAATCCGAGGAAAAATTATTTAGATGGCAAGTTGAGCATCCCAGACAATATTTGGCGTCACGGCCTACGTGAAGAGCTATGACGTAATTTGTAGTGACGACAAAAGGTGTGGAGTCTATGAAGAATTCCAGAATTGGTCTCAGGTGTTTGGTCGAGAGGGCTGTCGCGTTACATATATGCCCCCGCTTAAGATTAAAACAGGGTCATAAACACTCTTTTAATCCAAAATAAGCCCGAAGACTAAACAACTGGCTTGACCAACTAATGAACGAGAGATTAAATTCAATAACAATCTTATAAATTTCAACTTCACCATAATAACCAACGATTGTATCCTATCACAACCATTCTACCCTGCCAATGAATAAAAACTATATTAAGTTCTGATAAAGATCAAACAAAATACGCCATAGTACCTGATAGTGACCATGACGTCAAACTTGCGAGAGCTAAATTCGTGTCCTGAAATACGACTTACCTCCCTTAGCTAAGTTAGTAGTACAGGCCAATTTCAAAAGAAGTAGATAAGGAGCATATATACTTCAACATACCCCAGAATCAATACGAGTGGAATTTAAATGGGTCGCACATACGTCACCAAGGTGCCTAAGTCCCTTATTACTTAGCGCACTAGTGCTACTATGACGGGTAGCAAAACGAAGCCTCCTGCTTCCAATGAAACGGTGCAATGATAGCACCCGACATCTGCTGGAACACACTCATATCCCTATGATGAGAGACCAGCACGATGCCAAAACGAGCGTTCCCCCAACGCTCCACTTGTGCTATGATGGGCACATAAACCAGTGTTCTATGACAACACTGAAACGGTGCAAAGATGGCACCCGACATCAATTAAACCCAACTCATACCCCTACAATGAGTGTTTAATGTGATGCCAAAACGAGTGTTCTCGTAACACCCCAAGTGTGCTATGATGGGCACATGAATGTTCATGCCACTATGCATGAACAGAAATTTGTTACCGTATGGGTAACAACGACTCACCTCCTTACAAATCCCCTGACGCAAGAACGATGCAAACCAAATAAAAACTATCATAGAAAATACTCCTATACGACGCCTGATCAACCAGCTTGCTAATCAACTCAAATAATCTATACTTTCTAATAATAAAGGTTTAGACACACGTTTCCTCAAAGCGCAGTTTTATATTGACTGCCAGATTATAATCTATGTCACCATTTGCAGTATTATACCGACTGCCTCATCATCTGAACTCTATCATATCATGCAGTATCATATGGACTACTATTCTGATTATATATAATATAACAAAAGTACATACTGCCGAACTAATTAACAAATCTCGTAACACAACATGTGATTTACAGCTACATATGAACATGCTATCTTTGGATCGCTCTGTTTTAATGAATCCTTGACATGTAGTCAGCCCCAATGTTTTCCTCTCCTGAAATAACTCGAAGAGAGAAGGAATGCTGCTGCAGTTGTAGCGCCCAGCGCATGAGTCTTCCATTGTCAGTCTTTGATCTCCTGAGATACTCAAGCGGGCGATGGTCTGTTTCCAGTGTGAAATGTACACCAAACAGGTACGGCTCATACTTCTTAACTGCCCATACGACGCCTATGCACTCCTTTTCAATGGTGGAGTAGTTCTGCTCTGCCTTGTTGAGTTTCTTGCTACTGTAGGCAACGGGCCTTAGATCTCCGTCCTTTTCCTGCAGGAGTACTGCCCGCAGACCTTTGTCTGAAGCGTCGGTTCTCAAGACGTATTCTTTCCTACAATCTGGTAGAATGACTACTGGTTTCTTTGCAAGACTCTCTTTCAGAGCACTGAATGCTCGCTCACAGTCAGAATTCCATTCCACCAGATCTGGCTTTCCTTTCTTGGTGCGTCCGTCAGTGGGGTGGCAATCTCGGCAAATTTTGGAATAAATTTCCGATAATAGCCTGCTAAACCCAAGAAAGCTCTGATCTATTTCTTAGTCTGCGGCCTCTCTGCATTCAATAGCCTCTCAACCTTGTCCGACTCTGCCTTGAGAGTGCCATTAGCAAGTTCGTGTCCAAGAATGACAGTTCCTTATAACCTAGGAAACATTTTGATGGCTTTGCAGTTAAGCCCTCCTCCTTCAGTCTCTTGAGGACTGATTCAGTTGCTGTGATGTGTTCATTACAATCCACGCTAGCAATCAGGAAATCATCGATAAAATTGTGAATGTCCTCTCTTTTCAGTGGTCCCAGTAGTTTTCTCATCATTCGAGAAAACACCGCACTGGCATTACGCATTCCAAAAGGCATTCTCTTCCATGTATATTGTCCCTCTGGAGTGCTGAAGGCAGTTTTCAGCTGATCTTTCTTTCGCACTGGAATCTGCCCAAAAACCCTTGCACAAATCCAGCTTGGAAAAATACTTGGCTTTACTCAATCTGGCAAAGATCCCGTCTATATCTGGCATAGGCTGAGCGTCGAATTGAGTCACTTGATTTAACTTCCTGTAATCAGTACAAAATCTGAGTGATCCATCCTTTTTTTCTTCACCAAACCTATTGGTGCATTATATGGTGAAGATGATTTTTCAATGACTCCCATTTTCTCCATCTGAGCAACTTCTTCTTTGATGATGTTCATCTGTGAGTGTGGCAACGGATATTGAGCCACTCGGATCGGGTCATCAGTAGTAAGATTGAGTTCGCATTCTTCAAGTGTAGTAGATCCAGGCAAGTCCGAAAGCACTTCCTTATGCTTGAAGATGATTTCCTCAATGTCACTTTTCTGACTTTGTTTCAAATCTTCAGAGAGCTTTTACCTGAGTGTAATCTTCTATTTGTTTCAGTGGAAACAGCGGCACACTTTCTTCACAGTAATTGTCTGTTTCTTCTTCATGGATGATGACAGACACTTGTGCCTCTGGTTCTCTCCTCTCATGATATTTCTTGATCAGATTTATATGATACAATTTTCCTTCCCTTTGATTAGTATCTGGTAGTCCACCTTGTTGATCTTCTTGGTGACTACGAAAGGACCTTTCCATGACAGCTGGAGTCTCTTATGCTTGTCTGGAAGCAAGACCAACACTTTATCTCCCTCCTCCAAAGTACGTTCATATGCCTTCTTATCGTGAGCTTTGACATAACGTTTCTTTGCCTTCTTCTGGTTTTCTACGGCAATCTTGCAGGTCTCCTCCATTCTGTTACGCAGATCTGTGATGTACTCTGCGGCAGTGCGGTTTTCCGGCGTTTCTTCCTCATTAATCCACCTTTTCTTCAGTATCTCAGTGGTCCTTTGATGGTACAACCATACAGTAGTTCAAATGGCGAAAATAGGGTAGAGTCCTGCGGCACTTCTCTATATGCAAAAAGCATTGCTAGAATGAATCTGTCCCATTCCTTGGGTTGCTCTACACACAGTTTCTGAATCATCTGTTTCAGTGTGCCGTTGAATCTTTCGACAAGACCATTCCCTTGTGCGTGGTATGGAGTCGTGGTGATACCCTTGATGCTTAGGAGCTGATAAACCTCCTTCATCAGATCCGACGTGAACTGAGTCCTTCTATCGCTGACGACTCTCTCTGGTATTCCTAGTCTGGACCACATCTCGTACAGAGCCTCCGCAACTGTAACAGTGTCTACTTTCGGTATCGTTACAGCTTCAGCGTACTTGGTGGCGTAATCTATCATAGTGAGTACGCATTTGTTCCCTCTCGATGTTGTAGGGTTGATTGGTCCGATGAGATCAATGGCCACCTGTTGAAACGGGGTGCTAATGACTGGCACATGCTGCAATGGAGCTTTCCTGAGGGGGCTTTCTCCCTGATGAAACGCGCCTTATGCATAGGCAGAGTTTCCAGGAATTTTTCCATGATAAGCATCTCTTTGAGATTTTCTTCTTTCTTACTAGACATTTCGATCCATCTTTTCAGCATGTGATCGAGTCTTTCCCAGTATACATTATTCTCCTCGCCATCGCGTGGGTTTCGCACTGCGGAACTTCTTCCGGTACATCACCGCGTTCAACTGATTCCGTCTGAGCAGTGTACTTTTTATCACTTTGTAATCGGCACTGCCTTTGACTGGAATTTGGACATAGGCATCCCTAGCTTCCCCCTTCAAGAGAGGTGCCAATCTAGTGCCCCACTCATCCTCGTTCCACTTGTTCCAAGGTCGCGACGCGTTCAAATTGAGTCAGGTACGCTTCAATGTCATCGCGATCTTCTAAGAATGGCATTTTCACTTTGCACACCGATTGTGCTTGGCCAATACTGCTTTGGTGAGCACTGATACGCACGTTGGATTCAATGCGTCTAAGTTCTAAATCATGCTCGCGCTCAGCTGCACGTTCTCTCTCTCCTCGCGTTCACGTTCCTCACGCTCACGTTCATGGGCCAAACGTTTTTTTTCCTCTCGCTCCTGCTCGGCAGCCCAATCTCTTCTCCTCGCGCTCGCGTTCATTGGCAAGTTGTTTTTCAATGTACGCGATCAAATCGCCGTCTTTCAATCCAAGGGCTTCGCCCTGCGCCTTGAACATGACAAATACAGGGTCCATAGTGACTTGACTTTGAGATGCCGTTACTGCACTGCCTGACCCCTGACCTCTTGGCATCTTAACGAGTAAATATATCAATGTAAAAAGATAATATCAAAACTTCTACAACTTACATACAGAGTTACACAAGATCAATGTCTCTTCATTTGAACAGCAGTGTACTTGTTACATATATACATACATCACACTGCCGGTATAGGGCATGTGATCCCCACTCCAATTCAAGTCCGACTGTATGAGTCAAACAAATTACAGATATAATTAAATCTTATCCTCAGGATTTACAATTATATGAATATAGAAATCATATTACCAGTGGGTTGATACCTACTACTAGATTCACTGAGTTGATTACTTTCCGAGAATTTTTAAATGTTTATCAATGTTACCAAATTTTTTTTTTTTCTGAAAATTCTATATTACGAAATAAAAATCAATTTGGATAAAAACTTCCTAACGTATGCCAAAAAAAAAAAAAAATGGAGCCAGC
>JADBJO010024923.1:0-24493 GCA_016801955.1 Conus betulinus
CATCATGAGACGAAAAGGCAGAGTGAGACAGAGTGAGACAGGCCTGCTCAAAAGACAGCGAGAAAGAGTTTTATAGAGAAGATAACCTGCCCCATATGGCCAGCCGTTAGTTTTCCATGTGGGCAGTCAAGTGGACAGTGTGGGCGGTCAGAGGAAGGATGTCCTCATTGCCTCTTCCCCGGTCAAGTGTACATGTGTGGCGGGTCAGAGAAATGGATGTCCTCATTGCATCTTCCCGGTCAAGTGGACAGTGTGGGCGGTCAGAGAAAGGATGTCCTCATTGCATCTTCCCGGTCAAGTTGGACAGTGTGGGCGGTCAGAGAAATGGATGTCCTCACTGCATCTTCCCGTTCAAGTGGACAGTGTGGGCGGTCAGAGAAATGGATGTCCTCATTGCATCTTCCCGGTCAAGTGAACAGTGTGGGCGTCAGAGAAATGGATGTCCTCACTGCATCTTCCCGGTCCAGGTGGACAGTGTGGGCGGTCAGCAGAGAAATGGATGTCCTCATTGCATCTTCCCGTCAAGTGGACCAGTGTGGGCAGTCAGAGAAATGGATGTCCTCATTGCATCTTCCCATTGGCCATTCCTCTGCCTGAGGCATCCAGTGAGGCCCTGTAAAGGTGTGAGAGTTTGCTCGCTGTAATTTGCAGATTCCACCCTGTTGTCTACACAGTATGAGTGACAGGGCACCAAATAGAACTGCACACACACACACACACACACACACACACCACACACACACACACACATAATATTCTTTCTCCCTGTGTCCACTCCTGTCAACAATCCATGCAGAGTTCGTGATCGGTCTCAATCACAGAAAGAGATCACCGTCAGTCACAGACAGATAACTTTAGTGACAGAATAGGGTAGCTGTCAATCACTGTCAACACAGGTGTGAGCTTGGAAGTATAGAGCAGCCACTTTTCTCCAAGGATTAGAACTACCCAATACATGTTTTCTGAAGTTTAATTCTCTGGAATTAAAGCAGAAAGACACATGTCCGTAAATGTAGATACTGCCCAACATCAGTGTCGCCACAATATGAAACTTTTTTTGCGAAAGACACTGACGATGACGTTATTCATCATTTGTGTCGAGGTGCATGGTGGCCCTTCTTCTTCCATGATGCTCTGAACCCGGTACTCCACATCCGGAGTGTGCACAGACTGCCTGCGCACGATTTCAGCAGGCTGAACACTGGAGCCACGCTTCTGCACGGACAAAAGCCGGTGACTTGCAATGAGATTCTGAACATCGCTCATAAGTTCGTCAATGAAGACCCATTTCAATGTACTGTTTTTGTCGAGAGACTTCAGTTAATCGATGTGTGTGTGTGTGTGTGTGTGTGAGGGAGAGAGAATCTCTCTCTCTCTCTCTCTCTCTCTCTCGCTCTCACTCTCTCTCCTCTCTCTCCCCGACTCTCTCTCATCTCTCGTCCTCTCTCTTCCTCTCTCTCTCTCCTCTCTCCTTCTCTCTCAGAGAGGAAGAAGAAGAAGAAAAGAAGAGGAACAATAAAAGCAACACCTACCAAAAAAATTCGTACTCATTTTGGTTGATGGGATAGGAATAAATACGTAAAAAAAAGTTATTCCAATTTGGTCGAGGGATAGTGAATAAATGCATTTATGCTCTAATGAATCTCGGTATACAATAAAGGGAAAAAAGTAAATATGCAAGATAAAGGCGAATCAATACAACAAAAATGAAACACATAAATATATATGAACGGGGGACAAACACACACACACACACACACACACACACACACACACACACACACGCCACACACACACACAGAGAGAGAGAGAGAGAGAGAGAGAGAGAGGTAACAGCATTTAATTTTTGGTTGGTGGTAGAAATAAATGTTTTTTTTCCATCTATATAGGCCTATCTCGGCAGAGGCATTAGGGAAAGGAACTACAAAGGAGAAATCGCATTAATGTAGAACAAAGTATAAGAGAGTATAAAAATGTCATGTAGTAACCCATAGAGAGAGAGAGAGAGAGAGAGAGAGAGAGAGAGAGAGAGAGAGAGGAGAGAGAACGAATTTAAAGATGTTAGTCGATTAAGCCTTAATACTTTTTTTACATCCAGCCCTCAGAGAGAGAGAGAGAGAGAGAGAGAGAGAGAGAGAGAGAGAGAGAGAGAGAGAGCGAGAGAGAGAGAGAGAGATAGAGAGAGAGAGAACGAATTTTAAGAGGTTTAGTCGATTAAGCCTAAATACTTTTTTTTTAAATCCAGCCTCAGAAGAGAGAGAGAAGAGAGAGAGAGAGAGAGAGAGAGAGAGAGAGAGAGAGAGAGAGAATTTCAAGAGGTTAGTCGATTAAGCCTAAATTTTTTTTTTACATCCAGGCCTCTGAGAGAGAGAGAGAGAAGAGAGAGAGAGAGAGAGAGAGAGAGGGGGGGGGGGGGGCAGACAGACAGACAGAAAGACAGACACAGAAAGACAGACAGACAGACAGACACAGAAATCATGAATATTTTCGAGGCCCCCCAGTCCTCGCATTCGTAAAGTGTGAAGACACCAGAAAGGTCAGAAATCCTGTCTATGTCCACTAATGCAATTATCCACTATCCACAAAACTCCCACGGTCAATGCCCGTTTCAGTGGGACACTTGCAGTCTGTGCTCAAAACACATCTGTCTCCAGTGTATTTTGATGTCCTCCGCCATTAGCAGCGCATTGCTATAACAGAGAGGAGAGAGAGAGAGAGAGAGAGAGAGAGAGAGAGGAGAGAGAGAGAGAGGAGAGAGAGAGAGAGAGAGAGATGCAAACAGAAACGTAGCAGGCAAAGAGATGGGAGGCAGAAATGGAGAAAGTGCTGCAAGCGGTGGTTGCGTTTTTGTCTCCTGGACGGACTAGCAGCCAGCCTAGTCCAAGACAGGAGCGCTAGGAAGGTGACTGAACGAGCCATCCATGAAAAGAAAGAGGTTTTCTTGGAGGCAGGGAAGTCCCCCTAGAAGTCAGCCATCAAAACAAAGGTGGAAGGGGGAAGGAGTGCCGGGGTAGTGGGTAGGGGCGTGAAGGATCATTACGAACTTCTTATTCTGCTTCTTTTCAGCCGTGTTTCCTGAAGTACGGGAAGCTGCAAAGACTTGGTTCCTTCGTTTTTCTTGTTGTTGTTGCTTTGTTTGGATTTCGAGGGTTTGTTTTCTTTATTGTTGTTGATGTTGTTGTTGTCTAGGCTTAGGAGTAGGGTTGGGGGGGGGGGGGGGTATGGGAAAAGACAAGGAGTAGGAGCAGTAGGGAAGGGGATACAAGACAGTTCATTATGTGACGTATTTTAGATCTTGTATTGAAGTACACTATGCAAGTAGTTTGGTATTCGATGTTTAGAACGACTGTAAAAACATAACCGTTAACATGTGCTCTTGTTGTCGGTCTGATCATAAATCTTTAACACTCTTTTGCCCACCCACCCGTTCCTACCTCCCACCAGATAAGTGAAACAAATCACGTACATTTTGCCCTCCATCCTTCCTTTTCATAGTCAGACAGTGTGTGTGTGTGTGTGTGTGTGTGTGTGTGTGTGTGTGTGTGTGTGTGTGTGTGTGTGTGTGTGTGTGTGTGTGTGATCACACATGAATGGAGCTAGACAAATTTGTCTCTCTTGTTAACTTCGGCATTTTTTTTTTTGTTTGTTTGTTTAAACCTATTCGTGTAAACAGTTTTATGGCGTTTAGACTTGCATCCCATGAATAGATTGACATACTGTGATACTGATCTGATTATCGTGTATGATTTATCTTGCAGACAAAGTAAGAAGCCCACAGAACAGAAAATGAAATTCTTTCACACTATGGCACGCATCCTTTGAGAGCAAGTCCAGTGGGCAGAGCTGAGGCAACAGTTCAATGCAGTGATGGAGAAGTTCCCTCCAGCTGTTTTGGCTGGAGGTCCACAAGACTGGATCATTTCGGCCACTCAAGACATCAAAGGTGGGAGGGGACTACACGATGCAGGACAGGGTCTATGGGTCAGTGGTTCACGGACATTCAAAATAAATGCATTCTCATTCGCTGTCACTGAGAGTCATTATATCAATCCTGTGGTAATGCCCTGGGTCGCTTTTTCAGTTATACAATACACTTACACCTTTCATTGTCACTGAGTTTGATTAAAACGTCTTTGGTTATGACCTTGGATGCATTTGGCCATACAACACATCTCCATTCTTTAGCAATTAAGTACTAGAAAACTGATACATTCATTTTTCTGCCTCCCTAACCATATTTTTGTTTTTGTTTCTTTTTGTTTGTTTGTTTTGGGGGGGGGGGGGGGGGGGGGTTGCTTTGCAATGAATGTTCGTTTTCTGAATTTCTGCCTTTCTGGTGACCAGCTGGTCTATTTTGATTATGGTTTGTGCTTTAAGCACACAACGTTTAGGTTTTGCTTTCTATGGACTTGATTTTTGAACAGAATATTAAGTTCTCGCATTGGGATACATGGGTTATGAGATGTTTTAGCAGTTGGAAAATACATTACATATACTTAAAATTAAAATCGCACTTACATTGTTTGGTACCCATCAGCCTGTTGACTTAATCAAACATGCGTCAGTAAACTGTCAAAGAGATAACCATAGAGGTATGCAAAAAGTTTCAAGTCATATGCATTGTGCGTGTGTTCAGTGACACTTCCTTTAATATCACAAGTCTGTTCGTTTTACTACATGAGACAAACATGTCTATGGCTGTCTTTGGGTAGGTTTCTATTTTATATGTTTTTCCAGAATAGTTGGTCCGGTTTACATTAAGACCTGCGAATGTGGAAAACGATTGGTGTCGTTGTGTGTCCCGGTTTTTGGTGTCTGTGTGTTGTTGTGTCTGTGTTTGTGCGGTTTTTTGTTGATGTTGGTCTTGGTTTCTCTTCTGGGGCGTTGGTCTTTTTGTATTTGGTTTCCGTCTTTCTGTACCGTGTCTTGTGTGTGTGGTCCTCGTGTTTGTGTGCTCTTGCCTGTTTTGTGTTGTGTGTGTGGTTCTTTCTTTTTACTGTGCTTGGGGTGTGGGTGTCCTCCTGTGTTGTGGTTGTTGTATGCTTGTATCCATGTGTGGCTGTGGGCGGCAGGGGCCTCCGTGTGTGTGGGTGGTCCGTTTCTGTGTGTGTCGTGTGTGTTTCTTTGTGGTGTTGTTCTTGGTGTGAAATGTAGTTGTGTATGCTTGGTTTTCGTGTGTTGGGTTGTTGTTGAGGTGGTAGGTGTGTCTGTGCGTTACCCGTGTCTGGAGTGTTGTGTGGGTGTGTGTGTGTGTGGGCTGCGTGTGTTGTTTTTTCTCATTGGTTTCATCACAAGGATAGATATATGTTGAATAAAATTACGCGCAAGGAATGTAAAATTAACATAAGAACCTAAATGATGATGGGAACAATACCATGTTAGTAATGTTCGATAATATAAATCCAAATACTGATTAATTGGATTTACCATGATATTCTAGGAGCCAGTCGGAGACCTACATGTAACCACTTACTTATTATCCATTTGTAAAGAAGGAAAACCAAGAAAAACCAGCTCGATATGGTACTTTTTGGACCCGAATACGAAACGAATATCGATCGAATTCTGTAATATTTGAACCAACTCTGAAAGAGCACAGACCCAAGGAAAGAGAATAGAAAAGATATCAACAAAAGAACTAAGAGAAGACGAAAGCAACCAATCCGAAAGACCCAAGAATAAGACAATTAAAGATCAATAATATCAACGAACGAACACAAAGAAAGTTAGGAACAACAATAGAAAGAAGAAATACCGGAAAGAAAGAAAGAATAACGGGTAAGATATAGATAAGAACAATATAAACAATAATAAGAAAACCCGAAGGCCGAGGGCAAAAACCTGGAAAGAAACGAAGGGGCAAAAAAAAATAGAACCCAGAACGATTTGCTTCTTTTTCTACACAAAACCTAGGGACTACCGGCAGGAAAAAAAAAAAAAAGACAAAAAAATAAGGGGAAAAAAAAAAAAAAAGAAACAAAAAAAAGTGAAAAAAGTTAATGCCGAAAACAAAAAAAAAGACCCAGAATTCCAATGATTGAATGAAAGAAAAGAAAAGACCCAACAGAGAGAAAGACGAATTGATATATGTTGATTTGATTGAATGACACCAAGATTAAAGAAAGGACCTTGACAATGAAGGAAAGAAACCAAGAACAGAAAGGGGACATAACGAAAGAAAGGGAAAGAAAGGTGATAAAGAAAATCCTATAATCGAAAAGAAAGACAAAACTGAAAGAAAAGGGAAACTCCACCTTTCTTTGTGCGATTTATTGAGAGCTTTTTCTCGAGAGATTTAGAGAGCGATCTTTTAAGCCACAGTTCCTTTGGCATCAGTCCGACTGGCCCTGCACTTGTTGATAACCCTATATTAAAAGCGGCAAACCCAGTAAAAATTTGCACCCCTCTGGGTCCTGCTGGCGGCCTCTGAGGAACAAAATACACTCCCACACCGTCCAAATTAAGCGCAAGGCACCCATTTGGGTACTCTTTTAAGACGAGCCCTGCTCGCTCCTCCTTCTGAGGACCCCGGGGGATACGGGGGAGGCCTAGAGAGGGGGGCGTGGTGGAGGGTCTCTCTGATCAGACAATGTCCCTTTTGTTTTTTTTTTTATTGTTCCTGGTTTTTGTTTTTTCGGTTCGTTTTTTGTTGTTGTGTTTGTTTTTGTCTGGTTGTGGTTTTGTTACACACTCAAACTGGATTATTTTTTGCCATTGCCTCGCACAATGAACCAATTCAAGACCTCCCAAACATGTCGGATGATGCTCAAACCAGAGGATTAGTCCTCGATAGCTGGGCTTTCTAGCGGTGCGTGCCAACCCGGGGAACACTGGGTACACAAAAAAAAAACTGGATAGGTAAACTCCGATTTGCTAGGGTCTTATGAATCACGTGAGAAGGATGCTTCAAAGTGCTGATGTTTTCAACGAGGACCATCATTAACACAGAGATTGAGTTCACAATTCTCCCATTTCACCCATCAACCATCACAAATTCTTCTAACGCGTTGCATTTTGGTGGCCGGTGTGCCCCTGGTCCCCGGCCGGTTCGGGTGGGGCGCCTTGGGGGGTTTTATAAATAAATATTACAAAAAAAGGTACTTTGTACAAATACCCCAGGGGTTACAAAAACTCCCTGAAAGCTTACGTGGGCCCTCTGCGTCCCTCTATCATAATCAAAACCCCGAGTGCACATGAAGATGAGGGAAATTTAATTAATTCATAACAGTTACAGGTTACATGCACACCGCTTAAGAAGACATCTCCCCCGTACTCCCTATGGAATAAGGTTATGTGATTAAAGCAGCGTGTTTTTTGCTTTTTTCTTCGTGTGGCCCGCCTTGTTTATTTAGAAACTATTCCGCATTTACCCAGCACATACAAAAAAAGCAAAAATAAAAAACATCTAGTACCTGCTCCGATATACCAGACAGGATCAATTGGAAAGTTTCTTTGAACGGGAAACACACCAACCTCCTCGGATCCGGACTTATCTGGCTTCAGTACGATTTCCCCCGATGGTTTATGTGGTCCACGATCTTGATTACCAACAATTACATTGTAACTGGGAAGATGATCCCTTTGGACCATGCTGGTCCTGGTAAGATACATGACAATCTACCTGTGGTCATGGACCCATAAATGTAGGTTCCGGCCATGGACTTCATCACGACAGGATCACTCGCTTCTCCCATCATGCCTGCCTTCGAGTATACGAGTGGTTGAGGGAATTTTGCCATAATGCCATATGGATAGCCGTGTCTTTTTGTGAATAGACCAGAAGAATGAAACATTCCCCCCCCAGATATCATTCGATAAATTCGTCCCTGATATGTCTGTTTTTCTTTGTCGGTAGCTTCGCGAGGTGTGTATAGTTTTTTCTTCTTGTGACGAGGATCTTCCTGAGATCCGAGAGGGAGGAGAGAGGAGAGGACCCCCCGATGGGAGAGGATTTGAGAGATTCGGGCGTCCGGAGAGGGGAGTTTCACCGGACACGTTCCGCACCCGTTTCCCCGAGACCGGGGTTGATAGTTGAGTTCCGGGGACTTCCGACGGGGCCAGAGAGGGTCCGGAGCGAGCTTTCTCTCTTTGTTGGAGAGGAGTTGGAGGTTGACCCGCCGAGATTGACCTTCCGTGAGGAGGGGCTCCTTGCATGTAGATCGAGATGTATTTGAGAGTTTGTGGATTGATGAGGAGACCTGAATGTGCAATATAACATTGAATCGTTGTTCAACCGAAACTAGAAATAAGAAGTGGCCCCCCCCCGTGTTGAATCTTAAGATTGCTTGTCTTGAACCCCGTCATTATCCAAGAGGGGCCACGAGTTGTTTATGTTGCTCTTCTCTTTTCTCCCTCTTTCTCCACGAAACTCGTAGTTGAGAATTGCGGCTCCGTGTTCGTTCTTTTATTTTTATTATTGTCAAACAGCAACACATCCCTTTTTATCCCCCTGTTTGAATGTCATCATAGTGCATACTCACGTTAATTTTCACTGGTAGCAAACACGATTCGCCCCTCTGCTCGTTGGGTTCGAGCAACAGAATGAAGACTGGCATGAACTGTTCTTGCATTGGACCCGTTGAAAAAACTGTTGGCTCGAGCCGGGATTGCAACCCTGCACGAATTATTCAAAGACCCACTGAACACTCGATTCGAGGATGCCTTGGCCTTGTCAGATCCCCTATCAACAACATCGACCCGTACCAGCACTTACTTGCCCGTGTCCGGCGCGCCCCGGATTATGTGTTGTCCTGTGGTGTTTCCCTTTTTCTGTACTGTAGTAAACCCTTTGACTCGCCACTCTTGTGCCCCACACCGTGGGAAACCTTCATAAACGTGACCCAAATATGATGTGGGTAAAAACCTTTTTATGTGAATTTATGTCCTGGTGGCAAACAATTTCATGACAATAATGTTAGTCAACTCTGTAAAACACTTTTCTACACTGCAAAATTGTCCGAATCTGTGATCCTCGCCTAAAATAATGTTGAGCATTAAAAAGTATTAGATGCTTTTTTTTTAGTATTGTTTATAACAATAATAATCCTTTACTATCACTATTCTATTAGTATTATTATTTGACCGATGTTCTGGCTGCGTGCCGCCCACTGCTGCCCGCTCCGTCGATATAAAGATGATGATGATGATGATGATTGATGCATGATGATGCTGATTGATGATGATGATGATCCTCATCATAAGCTCATTCACTCATCACCATACATCATTACATTATGGTTACTTATTATTTTTCTAATGATTTCTCAACTATCATTTAATTACTATTACTACTACTATCCCTCTCCCCACTTCTCTTCTTCCCCCTTTTCGGCCTCTTCCCTCTTGCCTACCCTCTTCTATACCCCTATACTATTAATGATGATTTGATGAACTTATCATCATCATCATCTCTTCATTAATCTTTGACCTTTTGTTCGTCGTGGCGTGTTCATCTCGACTATGTTTTTATTGATTCTCAGTGTTTTTATCGCAACTTATTCTGCAAATAGTCAGCCCCCCTGCAGAGAATTAATTCAAGATATGACGTACTACAGTTTAAATCAAAACTGTAAAGGGGAAAAATATGAATGAAAATGACATGCGATAATTGAATGAGATGAATGAATGAATCAATCAATCAATTCAATCATCAATCAATTCAATTGAAAAAGAAATAATAATAAATTGGATTAGATGCACGAGGAATAGAAAAAAAAAAAAAAGTCCGAAAATAATTTCAATGATATAACGAATTATGAACAGACAAAATCAAACAAACAAAGTAAAGAAAAAAAGAAAGCTAAAAGGAGAAATCAAAAGTTTTAGAATGTAGCCTTTCGCAAGCATAGTCAAGAAGTTCGAACAATTCGCATTCAATCAATGCAGACTCAGTTGAGGATTATAAAATTAAGGATAAGTCGATCTAGCAAATTTACTCCAGACCACAATTACAATATACTTTTTCACATTTTTTTTCCCCTTTTATGATCGCAAAAACTCCCATGGGGGCCGGCCCGTGAAGCTGCAGCAATTGTCGGTTCGTCGGTTCTTTCCTTGGATAATTTTACGACCCACCTGTAAAAGGTTCTCTTCTTTCTTACGTTAGGTCTGTCATTGGACAGTGCAATGCCCACAGATGCATATTTTTCCAGGATCCCAAACCCTCTGAGATCTCCTTAAAACAACCTCTTACCCTCGTCAGTTTCTCCTGTCCCTCCCCCCCTTTATCCAACTAACATTTTGCTTCAATTTTACTTCTTTTTTCATCACAACCTCCACGTATAATCTGGACATTATAGGGCTCATTTACACACCTTGTACACAACCGAGTGACTCTTATTACAAATTCAAATAGAGCCCTCTTTCCTTTAGCTGGATCGAATGCAATCAACCATTTTGTTCTAAGCACTATCGTTATCTCTCTTTAATTCCCTTGACCTTTGCAACCACCGTCACCCCTATGTTACCTCACCTTACACTTTGCATATTGCGGTTGGCATGGTGATCACGCACGAAGGCGGAAATAATAGAACAAAGGGTATATATTGTCACTGTTGATGATTTTGTCTCTCCCCAGTGCTTACACTCTTTTAGTTAGAACCATGTTACTGATCTAGGACGTGAAACCGCAAGAAATTCCGATTGGTCATGATATGATTCCAGATTCTGCCAGTTACATTAATTTATTATGCAGAGACGAAGGGAGAGCCCGGTTAAGCGAAACGACAGAACGAAACTAATTACACTGATTCCCCCCTAATCGGATACGGATATTCATATATATAAAATGCCTTTCTTCCTTTACACTGTGGCCAAGCGGTCACTTCGACAGAAAGTCAATTAAGAACTGGTAATAGGCACATACACGGATTCTGGTCTTCTTCAGTTCAACTTCTTTTGTCTTGTGGATATTCTTGATATTACTCCAGCTGTTTGGCTGGAGTGTTCGACCGTTCCCGTCGTCGGTGGTGCACATCTTCCGTTCTGGATCATATTGGACAAACCAAACTTCGTTATTTCAAAACGTGGGATAGGCGGGGGAAATACAAGACTCTTAGGACAGGGGGGCCGTGGTGGTGTTTTCGGCCCGTTGTGTGTTCCGGTCGTGTGCTTATCCCACAGACTTCCATTCTATAACTGATTGCTTGCATTCTTCTGTGATTAAAGAGAGTTCATTATTCAAGTATTTGGGGACACTCCTGGGCTACAGTTTGTCAGCGTGTTTCCCGTGTGTGTGTGCTCGTGTGTGGGGTGTGTGGGGGGTTGTTGTGCTCCTGCTTCTTCGTGGAAATGGCACGGCGGCGGGGTGAGTTCCCGGGGCTTTTTGCATTCAGCCTGTCATCCCACATATCCCATCCACCTATAGCGAAAGGAGTACACGAAGCCGCCTATTCCTTCATGGCTACATACCCTTCCAAGTCTTCCTGTCCACTTTTTGCATTATTAGTTATCGATTGTTTGTTTTTCCCCCTTTTCCTGTTTTTTTGGTTTTTGATTTTGTCCAGTCCTTATGTTTTTGTTCATTTATGCCTTACTGGTGATCTCTGAGTCCTTTTTTTGAGGTATCTCGGCATTTGGGCTCAAGGGCACGTGCGTCATTTGGTTGCTGTTAGCAGCTTTGAAAAACCTGGGGGATATCTAGAGACGTTCTACGTCTTGACCAAGTGGATTCAAAAATTTCCTGTATCTAGATAAGTAAATTTGGACGCCTAACATAAAAGACAGTGTGATTTATCTTGATTTTCTGACAACTACTCACCATACAATTAATCCGCAACTAGTCTGAGTCAGTTCTGGAGGCTAATTGCTTATTACTGTTATCATGTATTCCGCTTCACATTCTTGTCCTGAACCACACAAAATCATGGGGGCATTCTTTACGTGTTCGCCCGTTTCTTTCCGATGATTTCTTTATCCTCCGTTACTCAATGGTCCCTCCCCCACCCCTTTCCTCGCGGCACATAACGCCATCCTTTCGTAACAAAGTCGTCCGTTCTCCTCTTCTCTCCCTGGAATTATTACACACTATCCTCAAGCTTTCTTATCACCTCACGATGTTTTTGTTTTTTTTCCCCATTGCTGTAAATAGTTCTATTTCTATGTTTTCCTTCCTTGGACCTAAGTAATTGCGCCTACCATAGATTCCTGTCTTCTATCCTTCTTTTTGAGAACTCCTCTCCGACTATGACCCAATGGTCTATTTGTTTTCACCACATACAAAGAAAAAATCGCAATAGGTTTTGCCAGTTTCCTTTGTTGCCTCCGACTTCTTTTTGAGTCGAACCACAAAAATAAACCTCCTCTTCTTTTTTTTACAAAAATTAATGAAACCACATTTCAACAAATTCAACTACCCCTCTTTTCCCATCTAATTCACATTCAACCTGGGAACCAAAAATTTTAATCAAATCCAAAAAAACAATCAATAAAAAATTTCTACTCAAACCAAAAAAATAAACAAACTTAACCTATCCAAAATTAAAAAAAAACAAAAAAATTCCCTCCCCCATTTAAAATTATTAACCAATCAGAATAAAATCTAAAGTAAACACATAACAACCTTTGGACCTAGTCCTCCTCTCCCTCCTTCACGAATTTCTTTCAGGATCTTCGTTTTCGGCCCGTCGCTTTGTTCGTATGGAAACGTGTTACCAACACGTGTGCTCGGCTAAACACAATCTACGCTTTTTCTCTTTTCTTCCTCTATCATCTACAGATTAATGGTTTTATCTATATTTTTATCTCGGAGCAATCAGACCAGTTCACCATTTTCTCGACGTTAGTATTATGCTGTTAGCTTTTTCTTTTTTTTTTTTTATTTACAAATATAAGTCAGTTTTGTAAGATAACCAATCTCATTTCTCTCTTTTAATCCACATTTACAACTGTTATATTTGAAACAATACCCATGATATCCATGGAAAACACCAATTGACCATGGGGTATAAGTATGTCTCAGCCGAAATAACTAGTCTTTCACTCCGACATGTGCGGGCGTATTAACATATTCCGTATATACATATACCTATAGCTTGAGTTCCAGATCTTTTACAACACTTTCTAAGTTTTGTTTTTTTTGTTGAGAATCATTTTAATATTTCTCTGCTTTTCTATACAATTGCTTCCTTTATTCCATGGATTTGTATTTTGTTCAAATTTCCTGGTGTTTTTTTTTGTATTTTTCTGCTTTTTTTTGTCGTATACTGTTCCTATTGCCAAACTTTGCGGATGATAGTATGCTTCATACACTCGCTTTTTGTTAGGTTCCAAACAAATAAAAGAGCGAAAAAATAAAAGGGTTATAAAAAAAATTAAAATCAGGTATATATCATACTTACATATTCTTCTCTCTCTCTCCCTCTCTCTTTCTCGCTCTATCTCTCTCTCTCTCTCTCTTCTCTCGATCCCTCCTCTACTCTCCCCCCCCCTTTCCTTTTCACCTTGTATCGGAACGGGTATCCGCGATGGCCCGAGTTGTCTATGTGGGTTTGATTGTCCTGTGTTGGTCCTTGTTACGCCGTAAAAGTAATACAATAAATTTCAAATGTTAGGGTAACCCTTAAGATGTCTTACACCGCCCAAACTTAACTCAAGTTTCTAGAATACGACCCTTACGAGAAATTACTAAGAGGCATCCATCACTCAATAGCGCAAACACTGTACGCCCGCTTTCCCTTGCGACCCCCTCTAGGCTTCTTCAGGCAGTGCAAGATACAAAACATACAGGAACAACGAAAACTCTCCGTTTTGATCGAGAATCACGTATCTTCATCTCACTCGAAATAGCGCAACGGGGATAAAATAATCATGTATCTTGTTTTACATGGCAATTTCCTTTTTTACCAAGAATTAATTCGAACCTTCGTTGCAGGAAAATCTACGTTATGAATTATCGCACGCTCTCTCTCTCTCTCCTCTCTCTCTTCTCTCTCAGCCTCTCTTTCTCTGTCTCTCTCTCTCTCTCTCTCTCCACCCACACACACACACCCACACAACAAACCCACCAACCACACAGCCACTCACACACCACACCCACACACACACACACCCAAACACACAACAATACGCACACACACAACACAAACTAGAAAATTGTGTGACCAATGGACGCACTATGGTTTCAAAGACAGGAGCGCCATCTTTTCTTTTTCTATTTCCAATTCTTGTTAATTATTATTTCATTTGTCATATTTTCCTTTGTATGTCGTTATCAATTGTCAGTGGCTTTTTTTTTTTCTCCATCAGTTGTTCAGGTATGTTTTTTGTTTTTTGACACTTTGGTAAGACGCAGAACACTAGCTGAGTGCTTTACATCCCGTATGGACGGCACACAGACCTAACAATTAGGTATGACGTACAGTGAGTAGTGTCCTATTTTTCCCTCTCCTTTTATTGATATAGCCTAAGCAACCACACACGAAACCCTTTAGGGGTATCAAGTTCACACAAGTTTTAAAAAGTCACATCCTGACAAATAGCCTATAAAAGATACATTCTAAAGAAAGAAACAAAAAAACAAAAAGAAATAGCATTCTAAAGAAAGAAACCAAATGTACAAAAAAAAAAATGGACCCGGTAGCTAAAACTATAGTAATTCTTCAGGCGGGAAAAGACTGGACTTTGCTGAGAGCACGCGCCATTCCACTTCATTCGTCATTAAACTTCGTCAATCCCTTGATCTAGTGTACTCACGTGAACCTCAGCTGTTGCTTCAGAAACGGTATTAGCGAGGATCAAACGCCAGACCTCTACCCGCAGGAGACAAAAGCAGTGTCGCAGCCTTTGAGCATTCTGATTTGTCTGTGGGTTTTTTTTTTTCTTCCTTTTTTGTTTTTGTTTTTGTTTGTTTTCTTGTCTGTTAATGTATTTTTTTTCTAGTGATTGTCAGAAAAACACGCTGATGCCAATTTGAATTGCTGAAGCACGTACACGCAAACTCTAGAATAACGCAGTCACGGCCTTATTCGCAAACACAACGATCTGAACTTGAAATCCTAGCCAGACACCTCTTTGTACATAAATCAATGCTGAGATATTCTACCAGAGGTCCAGGAAGTAGAGCTAAAGCTCTGATTCTTTAACAGATCAATGGACGGAAAACGCAGATGGGGTAAATGGAAAGAAAATGATTCTAATTTGTATAGAATGAGAAGCAGACGCAATAGAGATCAAGTATGCAACAGGTTTAAAAGCGAAAAACTTCGAAAATTAGACCCATAATTTAATGTCACTAGCTTCGATGACAAATGATTCTGGGAGCTGTTGACGTTTCCTGTCCCTCTAAATCAACCTACAGTCTAATCATCTCAAACACATGAAACTTCCAATATTTACAGTTTATTGAATCGAACGTTTGAGAAAAATGGAGTAGCACAGCCGACCAACGAACATGGAACACAATGGGAAAATATCATGGTTTTGTGACATAATTATCATTGCCCATTAACATGCATGGACCCCTGTCTGTTTGGGAACCACAGCGAACAATAATCAATAAAATACTAGGTGTGTGTTCATAAAAAAATTCGAGAAAAATGACGCCGAACAATCGAGAAAATGCATAAACTATTCTAGAAACAAGTCTTGAAAACTTCTTGATGATTCTTAACTTCCGTGATAGCTTCTGGACTCTATGAAAAAGGTGTTATTACGTCGTCTGTTGCTTGGTGTAAGGGACGACATGTGGATTATAAGACTTTTATACCAAAGCGCAGATAAGAGACCTGATTCCAAAAACGATGCGAAGCAAGCGTGACCTCTTGTAAACAAAAGGTTATGTTGTTTGAAATTATTCATATTCTCCTGCCTTTCATTTCCTTTTTAATATTCACTAGATAAGATAGGTGAATCGGTACTAGAATAGCAGGCAGCAGAGAGTGAGATATAAATTTTGTGTGTGTGAGAGTGCCTGCTTACTTGAGAACTTACTGATCATAATGAGGACAGGGCAGCTGGCAGACAAACTACGACTTAAATATCTTATATCTTCTCCATTAGTTCCTCTCTCTCTCTCTCATCTCTCCTCTCTCTCTCTCTCTCTCTCTCTCTGTGATGTGTGTGTGTGTGTGTGTGTGTGGTGTGTGTGTGTTTGTGTGTGTGTGTGTGTGTGTGTGTGTACAGATAGCTGATAGATAGATAGATAAATAGACAGATCGTAGGAAAAGAACGCTAGAAATATAGATTACAGAGATATAGAGAGAGAGAGAGGGAGAGCTGGGGTAAGTTGTGCCAGCATTACTTTATACTATATTTGTGGTTAAATCTATGCATAAAATGTGTTTTATACGGCGCAAAGAGAAGCTGATAAATGTTTGTGGAATCTGCTGGTGGGTCTGTACATGACATTGTAAAAATGATTGTCCATGAATACATCATGAATCAAGTAAGAAAGTATTGAATGGGTTAGGCTTGCTATCTGTATATTTGTTGACGGTGCTTTCTTCCACCTCCATGAAAAATACGTTTCATTTTAATTGCCGTTTAGTCCACCACTGTTCGATTCACGACATCGGAAGCAAAAAAAAAAAATACACACGCACACACACACACACCCACACACACACCCACACACACCACCACACACATATATATTATATATATGATAATATATATAGATAATATATATATAATTTTGGTGTGTGTGTGTGTGGTGTGTGTGTGTGTGTGGGTGTGTTTGTGTGTGTGTGTGGTCATCAACTTTGGCATTTTGCGCCGAGTATATAAAAAGAGTGTCTTTCTCGTTCTTTTTTCGTTTATCATTGTCCTCAATGTCATTTGCTTTTGCCTAGAAGTAGACGCAACAGATTGAAATGTTTGTGTTCCTGTAATGTTTTTCTGTATCGTGGGGAACTAACTCTCCATTTCTTTTATAACTTTTGCAACTGATACTCCTACTCTACCCGAGTCCTGTACCTTCGTGTCATCCCCGACATAGCTTCTTCACACGACATGGCTAATTAATCACCCGCCGTCCGCTATACCCACCCCCTAGTGACCTCCCATTCCTGACCTCTCCCTTCCTACCTACTCTCTCCCTAATTCTTCAGCAGATGAGTCCTCCGTGACACGACAGAGGACCGATCCGTTCTATCGCCTATTGACGTCTAGACAGAGGCTTATCTGCTCTCACCACAATGACACGCCTTAGCAACGCTTCTACGTGGGTCGCTCACGTCCTCTATTGTGATTAGGTGAGCTGGGGGTGGTAGGCCGGGGTTGAGCTATCTTTCTGGCTTCCAGGCAACAATACCGAGTCGTCTCCGTTATGTTTGGATCTTGGAAAGACTGGTCAAGGACGCAATGAAATGAGAAGTCCTGGGTGATAGGGAGGACGGGATGAGGTACGGCTACGCTACGGTATTGCGGGTGGAGTGTTTTTTTTTTTGTGGGGGGATGAAAGAAAAAGAAATGTTTCTAGGATTAACCTCCGGGATGGACCGTCCGGTCATGATTTAGTGAACTGTTCTTTATCGCAGAGTCTAGGGGCCGCATGCGGGAATCTTAATGCAAATTGAAAGATATTTTATTATAGATCTCACCCGAAAACGTAGAACAAACGATCAACAATACACTAGATATGGATCTTGTGCTTCGTTTGTCTATGTTTGTTCGTCGGAGCTCCGTATACATTCTCTTTTCAGATTGGTTCTTTCTAGGACAAACGGCTAAATCTGCATGACATCGCGCAGTTTTGACAGAAAGAGGTTTTAGAAACAGCTTCATGGTCAGACTAGAGAGAGAGAGAGAGAGGGCGTCGTCGGTGTGCTTATTTTGTGTGTGTGTGTGTGGGTGGTTGTGTGTGTGTCCGTGGACGTGTCCCCGAACAGATGCCCTGCTGTCAGGGTGGGGTGTGTGGCGGTGTGATTAACACGTTGGCCCAATCAAAAACCAGCCAACGGTTGCACAGCGTTACTTGTTCCGCTTAATCTCCACATTTCGTATTGACTAATGGCCGGGAAGCTTTCGCAGGTTGGCATTCCCTCCTCTCTCCATCTCTCACCCAGCCCGAGGCTCTCTCTCCCATCACCGCTCCTCCTTCGCTCTCCGTCTCTCAATCGCACTCCTCGCCAACCTCCTCTCCCGTTTCTCCCTCCCGTCCTTCTCCGTCCTCTCTCCTCTCATCTCTCTCTCCCCTCCTCTCGCCGCCTCTCCTCTCTCTCTCCTCCTCATCGGTCTCTCCTCCTCGATCTATATTAATATATATATATATATAAATCTCTAATATATGTAAACATGAAAGTAGTGGGGAAACCTGTGCAGGCTAACAATGCTCCTCAGTCCTCGTCTTATATTAATGACTTCGGCAAAGATTGATTACCCAACACACCAGAATTGAATATGAAGAAATGGGGTCACAATAAATAGAGAAACCCTTCCCTAGCCTGCTGCCTGAGGAACATCGTACCTCCCCTTCGAGGCCTACTCTATATTCTGTATCCTGCTCCTAGGCCTTTCGTCCCTGGATGTGTACTCCTCGGGACACAACCCGGGCGGATTGTGACGGTGCTCTGGTGTCAATAGAGACACATCACAAACCATAATTCTGTGCTGTTCTCACCACCTAGAGGGTCAAAAATAATCCAACAGCAACTCCAAAGTCAGCCAGCGGAGGGTAGTAATAGAACGAAACTGGAAGTGTGTGGAGAGGAGAAAAAGTTGCTGAAAACCTAAAAGCACTTATGCACACCAGTAAATACAATGTAGGGGACATCTCTTTTGAGCCTCCTGCTTATAGGTCGCATTCAAGGTCTATTGTATGTATGTATATTTATGTGCTGTATTATGTATGTATTTATTTACTGTGTGTATTGTAATGTCACATCATTTAGTTGTGTATTTCAACTCATAACCAATGACACTGAACACAGTGATCTTCCCAACCAACCTAGAAACCCCCCAATATATGGGAATAACACATATTATATATCTTGGCAGCCCATGATTTCTTTTCTACTACGTTAACACTGAAATATGATCCATGCACACAGCTTAGCAAGCTCGTCCCCCGGGCATATCTTCCAACCCCATAAACCTACCTGACCAACAGTGTATGGACACGCAGCCGATGAACTCAACACCTCATGGAGGAAGTAGCACTCATCTATTGGTACATAGATGTGCCCCTGCAATCCACAATATTCATCCGAGCGTTTGTGCGCCCACGTTTCCCACCATCTTCATCCCAGCAGGCTATACACCTCAGCAGATCTTTAGTATGGGATGACACAGTAGGACGTGAACGGACCGCTTAGAAAACATTCTCAACATTCTTCCCCGCATCAGCACACCTCGTATACTCTACAACCCAAGTTCGTGTTTTTCTCCTCTCCCATCCACATTTACACATTCTGTGTTTGTTGTGGGCATTGTAAGTGTTGGCTAGGCTCTGCCCTTAAATTACATGTTTGAATAATCAGATCTTACCATTCAGTATTTGGATTCCCCCCCTGTTCGAAACAATGGTGGTGTTTTTTTTATCCCCCCCCAAGTTAGAGACCAGCAATCATTTTGTGTCCTTATGTGTGTTCTGGAATGCACCAAAAGAACATCAGCAAAGTGATCATCTAATGGTTTTATGGTCTTAGAGAGTTTTAACCCCTAATTCCCTGTTCCATTCCACTACAGCCATTAGGTTTCCTTTGCTTCTGTTATTATTTTTTTTAACTCTGATTTTCAGTATTTATTCATTCATTCTCATCTCATGATCTTATTCATTTCATTTCATTCTATCATTCATTCATCATTCATACTCATAAATCATGTCTGTTTCCTCCGTATATTTGTTTGTTTGTTTTTGTTTGCTTTCTTCTTTCTATCTTTCTTTGTTTTTTGTTTTCTTTCCTTTCTTTCTCTGTTCCCAGCGATCAGCGTCCCTCAAACTACAACACCGTTTTTGTCCTGGTTAAGAATGAAAGCAATATAAGTTTCTCACACGCTAGCTTAGTACCCACTATTGTATTTAAGGACTGCTCTGCTTTCCGAACAGTGTCCAGTGTACCCAGAACGATGCATTATTTAACCCAGATTCCGACAAAAAGGAAGTTCGTGCGACAGAGATTCGTCCCAGCAAACTACAAATGCACATCTGTGAAAGAAGTCGATTCACTCCTCTATTACCTCGATTCACTATTCTGCCTGAATAAACAGTGTAGTTCATCAGTTTAAAATGTCGTACAAACTAGAAAACTGCTGATAACTGTAAATCATTTTGTGATTAAGACTGAATTATTTCGAAAGTGGAGTCCCAAACAAATGTACTGGTACCCCCACCCTCCTATACAACCGGATTGAACAACAGAAAAAAAAACCCAAACGTTAAGATCCTAAATCATTCTTACGACAAGACAAGATACATCACTACACAAGCTCGTCTCTGATAGATGAGCGAGGCAGAGAAAAAGGGACAGCTCAGGCAAGAGAGCACAGCAGACAAACAAGAGAGATAGAGAGAGAGGAGAGAGGAGAGAGATGATGAGAGAGAGAGAGAGAGAGAGAGCCCGGTCTCGAGTACGGGGGGCAATCTCCAACAGCTGGTTTGTTTCATGCGACTGAGTCTGACGTGATTGGCAGTACGGGTCTTCCTGTTAGACTCTTGCCTCGTCCCACCCCCTTTTCACCGCTTCCACACCAGCCCGACCTCCTCCCTCTCCTCTCCAGCCCAACTCCCTCCTGTCTTATACATCTGGCTCTTTTACACCCATGAAAGCGTTTAAAATTCAAGAGATAAGAAAAAAAGGTACTGAGTTTCTGCAGCCAGTGAAAGAGATTAGAAAGCAAAGCCCCTACCACGTCCAGGGGATGAAAACGCGACGAAGAAACTAGGCCAAAAAATAATATAAGGAAGCTATTTACTATCATAACACTGAGATCATTGGAACAACAATTACGAAGACTAGTTTGTCCTGTATATAAGGATATACAAGTTTACAGAGGAAGTATTAGATCAATCATTTAAATGCCGGGATGATGATCAAATCCATTTGATAACATGAAAGAACAAACACAAATTTAAAGAAACACAACAACAACAAAAAGTGTGACAAAGTGGAGAACTCACAACACAGAATGTCACGAAGGTGAGGATAAAATGTGTATGTCCACTTGCACGACATGGAGGGGTGGATGGTCGGAAATGAACACCACACACACACACACCCCACACACACACACACACACACCACACACACCCACACACACCCACACACTAACACTTTTTGCTTTAAATATATTGAATATTGAGCGTTATAAAAAGACCCAAGCTGTGCAAACTATTTCCAAGAAAGAGAACGGAGCAACACTTAAACAGACAGGGTGTTTTTACAATGTATTGCTTTAAAAAAGTCAAAGAGATGACTGTGTTTTCCCCTCAGTTTTTTATATATCTCTTCTGCTCAGAAGGGAATGTGAGGGGTGGAATATGAAGAGGGGTTAATGTCATATTCCCATTAAGATTAAAAAAACAACAACATGGTACTCGATTACTTGGAGACAACAAAGGTCAACAGGGATTTGATGTGGCCGTGTTTTGTGGCAAATTCAACAACAACACCAACGCAAAAGCAGAAGTGCCAAACCATCCTACAATCGACTATGCAACCATCAAAACCAGGGGAGTCTGCATAGTGTGCAACATGTTCTGGATGTGCATCATAGCTGTAAAATGTCATGACAATGCTTTCGTTTATGTGTGTGGAGTATCCAGCCACGCGTTTCAGATCTCCTGTAAGTGGCCAAAGTGGTAATCACCTTGGAAGACCGAGTTTCCATACTAACTACGAGCATGGCTTTCACCCCCACGCCAAAGGGCAAGGCAAATAACCGGGATCTCCTTTGTCAAAAGTATTCCTTGACCGCGGCGTTTAATGTTGCTTCGCAGGACGAATGGTAAGCATGAGCGTGGGTTTGTTTTAGAAGCCGTGATGAGGAGACCCCGAATTGCAGGGAATCACTGAATTAATGGATTCCTTGCTCAAGCAGGCGAACGCTAACGTTGTGCCGATGCGCTAATGGCCGATGTTATAATCATTATTTTAGTACATGTGGCACTGACATTTCCGTTTAGATAGAAAACACATGCACCAGAGATGAGAGAGAGAGAGAGAGAGAGAGAAGAGATGAGAGATAGAGAGAGGCGTTTACACACACATCATCCTTTGCTGATGCGACTCGTAGTCGCTATGTATTGGTAGACCACTTACATGTATGGCCCCTCAAAAGTCATTTTGGTTTGTTATTTTGTTTCTATAACAGTTCCATACACGAAACTCAAATCGATTAGCGCCATTTTTACCATATAGAGCAAATAGAAAATATAATGCTCAACATTAGAGTCTCCCTCCCCCTCACCCACCCTCCAACCTCCTTTTTCTTTTTTTTTTTCTTTAAATGTATATATCAGTCCGTTACTTGTAGCAGAAGTACCATTGGAAACCACTCTGTGAGCCTTTCATTAATGCGTGGTTCATGACACTTGGGAACAGAGATGAAGAGAACAAAGACGAGAACAAATGATCGGAAATGGAATACATGGTAGAACACACGATCGAAGGGATAGAGTATTTAGTTCAGTATGGTGAATCAATCACGCACAAATGAAATACCAACAAAATGACTCTGCAGTAGAGCAGGGTCTTCTAGGGTGGGTTTCCCTCGTGTCATAGACTACACTGCTGGGACACTGGAGAAGGGACAGGAAGAAATATCTTCAAACACAAGGACATGAAAGCAAAACGCTACAATCGAATTACATATTTTCGCCAGACTAGTCCACCCGAGTGACCGATTATATGGAACTGTTGAGCTGAAAACGATCTCAGAGATTGCTAGTACACGCGGAAGTGCCTGCATTAAGAAAAGCTCCAGCCTTTCAAACAAGAAACACACTTCTTCCTTTTAACGTGTGCCTTTGTGATGTTTTCTTGGTGTGTGCTCGTGGAATATTGACATGGTTTTATTGCGTTTTAATACCTGTTGTGACTGTGTACATTTTCATATTCACAATTTCAGGGACTACTGTTTATATGGATAAAGAATTGGAATTTTCTTTAACAACGTTGTTGGTATCTGCTTTCTGTTATCATTGTTGGTGAGTGCATTTTTGGCTGATGTGTGTTGAGCATTTATTAATTTCTCTCTCTCTCGTTCGGCTTCTGCGTATTCTTTGTAATAATGTTTATAATCAATAACAACACACACACACCACACACACACAACACACACAACACAACACACACACACACACACACACACACACACGTGTGTGGTGGTGGTGTGTGTTGTGTGTGTGTGGGTGTGTGTGGTGTGTGTTGTATGTATGTGTGGAGTGTGTGTGTGTGTAGGTGTGTGTGTTGTGTGTTGTTTGTGTGTGTGTGTGTGTTTGTGTGGTGTGTTGTGTGTGTGTGTGTGTGTGTGTGTGTGTGTGGTGTGCATACATACTTATATTAATTATGCTTTGTGTGCTTAGTAGCACAGTTATGGTGTGTGCATATTTATGAAAGAAAAGAGCACACCTTAAGAATGCCCGGAGCACCCAGAGCTGTACTGGTTCACCTGCCCAATCAGTCAGCTCGAAGAAATCCTGGACAAGAATGAAAGCTTGCATTGTGTTTTTACATAGAATGCAGGCACTCAGAGGACATTCCGTTTAAAACATCAAGGAATATAAATTGCCTTTTGACAGATGCAATGGTTGAGTGCCAGACGTGATAACAACAGAACGTCCATCGGAACCCGCACCGTGGATACTCACCAACTAAAATTCATGGGTGACGAAAAGCCCACCGACAAAAGGCACCATCCCACCGAGCGTAACTCCTGCACGCATCCTGGCCGCCTCACAGGTTGCAAGTGAAAAGCAGTGCAACACCAGACACGCCAGCGTTCCCCGTCGCGCCACAGGCTTCCTCCAGTGCCTTCTGAGAGTATCCCATTTGTTTTTTGCAGCTTTCCGGGGTCAGTTGCTATTCCCTTCCCGGTCCACTGGACCTTTCCTTCCTCCCACAGTCAGGCCAAAAGACTGTAGAACCAGAAACCTATCCTAACTTCTTAATGCAGGACCTAGAATTGGCGTCCCACTACCAAGCCATTGACGCAGGAGCAATCCTGCACTGACAATTGGAACATTTTCCGCGTGACATAGGGTTGGCAGACTGGGGCTATCTCCACAGTGAAGGCCATTCCATTAGCTGTCAAGGACCAACCCCCTGGGCCTCCCGACCTCACATGTCTTGACCAAGCGTGTACACGTATCTCATACATTGCTGCCTTCAACATGTGTGTACCCTCCTCCTTTCATGGCTGCAACAACCAACTGCGAACGGAGCCTCCCCAGGTGACAGCAATCCCATTTCCCATCCTCCGATACCTGCGAAGAAGAACCAATGGTTGCTTGACATCCATCTAAGACGTGTTCTGAGTGCAGCCGTTCCCCTGTCACTAGGACTTGTTTCCCAAGCGGTCTGTTGTCTCTCTCTCCTTCTCTCTCTCCTCTCCTCCT